>DF242050.1:0-65723 GCA_000507305.1 Breviolum minutum Mf 1.05b.01 | reverse complement strand
AAGGACAAAACACAAAACAGGTCACTGCCTATTTCCATCACACGGACGGCAACGAAATCCCACCCTTCACCTCCCCTTGGATGTGAAAGGATATCGGTAGCAACGAATTGCCTGCTTTGATCAAGTGGGTCATTTCTAACAGTTTATATAACTTTTGTTCCAGGGTTTTCCCATCCAGGGTTGCCAAGGAAGGTAACTTCCACCAGAGTGACCTCCGTTTGGATCCATGGGCCGGTGACCTGCATTTCAAGGGGAATCAATCGATGGGTCAATGTTGAAGAAGCTGGTCCTTTGAAGAAAAAACATTTTCGCAACTGCAAAGTGAATGCTTTTGGGATGTCCTGCCGGTACTTAGTAACTGGGTGATTTCACCCCTATATGGGTGTTTCCAACATTAGAGGTACCCCAAAATGGATGGTGAAAATCATGGAAAACCCTATTGTTTAATGGATGATTTGGGGGGAAAAAACCCTTGTTTCGGAAACACCCACATAGTAGCCTCTCTGAAAACTAACAGACAGTTCGCACGTGAAAATGGATGCTTGGAAGACTTTCTCGTTTCCTTTTGGGGCGTTTAGGCCTATTTTCAGGGGCGAACTAAACAAGTTTCAGGGAGTGTTAAGGCAACAACCGGGGATTGTTCAGGGGGCCATTATATTTCCAGCCCAAACACTGCACTATTCAGGAAGGAAATTTCCACCCTTATATGATATATGATATATATGTATTTACCAGGTGATTCAATGTGACCTTGTCATCCTGTAGTTGTGGGTTCACTTAACCTTTGAAAGGGCCACCGAGTCGTCCCACGAGGTCACAAAGAAGTGCCACATATATTTTCATGTATTTTGAGTATGCAGATTCCTACATTGAAAGAGGTATGGCCATCCTTTGGGGATGGTGAATTGAAACCCTTTAGGAACCATTTGCCACCCAAACTGGAAGGTCCTGGTATATTATTAGTTTTATTAGTATGACTTTTATTTTTAAATACATACCTAGAACCCAAATAAACCCATATTTTGGACGATTCAACCCATAAAATGGTTGCAGGTCAACCCCCCCACAAAAAAAAAACAGTCATGTGGTTCCTAGGTTCTTATATTTATTATTTACAGATACACACTAGGTGGGCCCGTCTAGTTATAAATTGAGTTACAACCCCTATAAGTGGTCTGTTAAATGGGTAAGTGGCGTTATAACCCTACTTATAGGATTATAAGTCCATTTATAACTACTAGGGGCCCACCTTGCAGATATTTATAGATATATATTTATATGGCCGAATTTCTCGTGTTTTTTGCGACGTGATTTCAAGGTCTTCCGAACTTGATTCCTGGGGCGGTCACACCATGGTGAGGGCTCCCGGCTGGGGGAGCAGCGATGGAATTTGTTGTGGCACTTTAATCTTAAGAGATACTTTGGGAGCTAGGGACTGGAAAATGCCATATAGGTTTATTATCATGTTTTTATCATTTGTTATCATTTTATGTATCATTTTTTATCATTTTACATGTCAAGTACGCGAGGACAATTTCAGTCATAACTCGGGGTTGTATTTTTTTTTGACGAAAAGGTGTGTGCTTCAACTGGGTGGTGGCAACTCAAACATTTTTTTATGTTCACCCCTATTTGGGGATATGATCCAATTTGACTAATATTTTTCAGATGGGTTGAAACCTCAAGATTTTTGGGCACAAAAAAAAGCCATGAGTTTTGAACATACTTCGAATGCATCCTGGGTCGGCAGGAGGTGCTGTTTCCGTAATTGTTCGGTCGACAGTACTCGGCAACATATGTCCGATTTATTCCAAGGAATCACTCAGGACAATACTCCAAGTGCCTGTGATGGTTCGTGATTTGTTCTGAAGAATCATTAAGGACCCTGGAAACATGGAGGGGTTTGAGTCTGTTTTTTTCTTGAAGTTGTTTTTTTGTGATCTCCAAAGCCACCCAGCAAAATTCGATCCTAAAAAAACTGCTCTGATATATCCCTAGCTATAAGGATCCAGGTATGTCCCCCCCTACAATTGGGATTTTCAGTGCCCTTCGATCCTACGAAAGATCAACTCCTGGGGGATTTACCATGGCAAACTCGACCTCATTTTGCCTCAACTTTTTGGCTGGGTCAACTTACCTGGATCCCCGCCAGAATCACGGTACAAAAAATTGCCAGAAATCGCTGGTCTTAACAAAAAGGGAACTACCCTCCAGGGAATTAACATATCCCACCTTGGGAAAAGGAAGATCATCTTCAACATGCCATTTTTTGGGTATATGTTAGTTCCCTGGAGGGTATTTGTTTCCATTGGTTTCCAGGTGGATCAATAAACCTAAATCCACCCCTCCCATGGCTTCGATTCGGCCGAAAAACTTCCTTACCAAATCAAAAGGAACTTCACTTTTTTGGCGCTTTGTAGGCGGGGAAAGATGCTGGTCTTACTTGGGTGTTTCCGAAAATACTGGTACCCCCAAATCATCCATTTTAATAGGGTTTTCCATTATAAACCATCCATTTTGGGGTACCCCTATTTTAGGAAACAGCCACTTGGCCAATGGCTAAACTTTTGATATCTAACTTTTTGGGATTACATATTTTAGTAGGGAAAAATGAAGTTCCAACTCTTATTTCAGGCTCCAGGACGGCTAAGTGAGTGGTTGGTAAATCGGTAAATCATGAATCATTCACCGGGACTCTTTTGGGACTCATGAAGTTGTTGACATTCCATGGTGAAGAACACAATAACTTGAGGGCTGCCATGGGCAACCCTGTGACTGTGAGAAAAAAATCATCTAATTTCAAGTGAGGGACCAGTATTAACTTATGAACCATTAAAACATCCACTGTTACATGCTAGGTGGTGGTTTCATATTTTTCACCCTCACCTGGGGAAATGATCAAATTTGACTAATATTTTTCTGATGGGTTGAAACCACCAACTAGTAACTTATGAACGATTAAAAAATCCACTGTTACATGTGTTTGTTTGGTCCGTGTCTGTCGGACCGTGTCATCCATCATCATTCACTCTGAGGACCCCCATCATTTTGGTACACATACGAAAACTCGGGTGGTATCAGTGCTGAGATACCAGTTTTTTCGGCGAAAGACCAAAACAAAAATCCACAAATTCACAGTTACATGTGCCTAAAAAGGCAGCATCCAAAACAATAACCATCAACTTGTATTTCTTGAAGGTAATTTTGTACTGAAAACGCTGGCCTCAAAAACTTCCCTCCTCCTTGGTGTTTGCATAAATTTGCAACCTTGGCGTCCGTGGCTTAGGTGGCTTTTGGAGGTATTTACCGCATCGAGAACGCGGAGTTAGGGGCACCCGTTGTTTTTTTTTACGTTTTTGATAGCCTCAGCCGCCATTTGTAGGCCAGCCTGAAAAATATCCTGGGGCTGGAGGACTACATACATGAAGATATGATATATATCATGTAGCTATATTTACATATATTTACATATATTATTCATATTTGTTCATATGTGTATATATGTATTTACGGTAGGAACAAGAAAATTGAAATCTTCGAAAAGCATAGAATTCGCCTCAGGGGCCGCCCTCACCTCTTCAACAATGATGGACTCAAATGGCACCTTTGCTTGAGTGACGCAGCTCAAGCCTTCCTACAGGGAAAGCAAGACCCCTCCGAGCGCGATGGGCCGATCTACATGGAATTCCGCTGAAGGGATTTAGAAGCGGAACAAACAAATGTTTTTTGCTGCTTTTGGTTGATTTCGACCATGGTAAGGATTCATCATTGATGCTGCCGGGCGTGAATTCTCATGTGAAGACGGTCGAGGCTGGAAGACCTTCCGAAAATGACCAAGAAATGGATGGAACAAAAGAAGGATGGGAAGTCACCCTGTTTTTTTGTATGCCAACTCCAGCTAGCCGGCTAGCGAGGTGACGGGCAACTGCATGTTTGTTCGATCAAAAACATGGAAGTTTGATAACCGCAATTTGGAGGGGGGAAACGGGCAAGGCCAAAAGCCAAATGGCCGGGAACAATTACTTGCTTGTTACTGTTTAGGGTGTACTTACTCTGATTCAAACAAACATTACGAGCTGAAAACTAGGGGGGCACTTAGAGGTTCAGGAGTAGGTTCAGGATACTTAGTAAGTGGATAGTAACCAGGGTTATAACCCTTATAAGTGGGTTATATGTCCCCTGACTAGGCTTATAAACCTATATATAACCAGTTACTAAGTATCCTGAACCTTTAAGTAAGGTCATTTCAGGCGCCACCGTTTTAAAAAATCCAGGGAGGGTAGCAGGCAAGTTGGTAATCCTATCGGCAGGTTAGCCATGTTTTTTTGTCCAACTAAATACTGCTAGCAGAAATAGCAAGGGTGAAACATTCCCTAGATTTGAGATTGAAATTTCCGATAGTGACTGCTAATGACGAATTGCCCTGCCAAGATTGATACTGATTTTTTTGCGGAGATTGCTGGCTAGTGGTAGAAATTGTCAGAAATTCAAGTTGGTGAAGTCTGAGAATCCAATGATTGTTTTGCAAGAAAGTGTCCCTCCAATGGGTGGTTTGCTGGACTACCCCTCACCCAATGCCACCCTTTGCCAGAAATAGCCGGCAAAAATGATCACGGCTCATGCAAATCATTGGGATTTCCCTTACTCTTTGCCGGATGTATATAGGATGTCGGATGTTTGCAGGGTTTTTCTATCAGATTTTGCCAAGAAAATCAACTTTAAATGTATTTATGTAAAGCAATTTCGCTGCAGTTTTTTTCGAATTCCTTCTCGTGCTTTTCGAAGGGAATGAAGGATGCTTTGGAAGGTGGGTGATCTGGTTGGTGGTTTGATTTTTTTTATTTTCAACCCTACCTGGGGAAATGATCCAATTTGACTAATATTTTTCAAATGAGTTGAAACCACCAACTAGTGATTCAATTTTTTGTTGATCCAGGGACTGAGTTCCTGAAACAACAGGATTTCCTTCCTGCACATCCGGGATCCTGAGGTTCTACCGCTTGGGGCAACAAGGTGAATTGTCAAGGCTGGAAAGGTAGTGGAAACAGTTGGAGGCTTAGGATGTTGTTTCACCCTGAAAGGTAGTGCCAGGCACGGGACATAGATTTGGATTTTTTCAGAAAATGGGATTTTCCTACACTAGGTCGGTGGTGGTTTCCAACATTTTTTATTTTCATCCCTATTTTGGGAAGGATTCCCGTTTTGACTAATATTTTTCAACTGGGTTGAAACCACGAACTAGTACACGTTTGAGGATGTCACTAATATACACTTTGTAGATGAAGATGGCAAGACGGCATTTTGAGAAACCGGCCAACTTTTGCCGTTTGAAAGCTGCGGAAATAGTTCATGAGTGCTGGGTCTGATCTCATTTTTGGCATGCATTTTCCTCCGTATTCCAGATACCTTGTGAGGATTCTTAGGGAAGACTAGGGGTTGGGATTTCCTGTTGTTTCCGGAGTTTCCGTATGTCAAAGCAGTGGAAACATGATAGCTGATGGTTCAACCAGTCCTTATCAACGATGTTGACCATGGGCATCAACCATTTGGGCTTGTACTGTCTCCAACAAGATGTACCATGTACTAAGTTACCTTTGGGGAACATAAAACCGTATATTTTTCACCCCAGGGTACTTGTTTCATTTTTTTTTCAGATTCCTTTAATGATGTTTTCCCAGACCTGCTTGTTCAAAAACAATCATTACATGTTGACATTAGTTGCATTCAGTTGTAGTATTTGAATAAGACCTTTAAATCATCACTGGGTTGTGGTTTCAAACATTTTTTATGTTCACCCCTACCTGGGGAAATGATCCAATTTGACTAATATGTTTCAAATGGGTTGAAACCACCAACTAGATCAGGTGTCCCTCAAATGATCCCTTTTTGAATGTCCAGAAAAAACATCGCAACGACGCGGATAGGTATCCTATCCACTTCCACGTTTCTCAGGAGCTGGGGGTCTGTGGCAACAGGTGTCATTAATTTGCCGATATTGCCGGAATCAAAAAAATGCAAATATATCCCATAGCATCCATCTGGTCAAATTTTAGCGACCTCACACGACCTCACCCCAAATGGTGGTTTAGTAAAGCCCTGGCTCGAGGCTTACCAGGTAAGTGGGGCGGTAGTGGCACAGCGTCGGCGACGGCAGCGGTGGCGGCAGCGTTGATGGTGAGAGGCAATCATGATTTTCCCCACAAACTCAGATCGATGGTTTCTGGAAGCAGTTTGGAGTTTCATGGGATTTTACCTGATGATGAATCAACATTCCTTCTGGTGAAAACGAAAGTTCAATCTACTGATGGGGCCCTTTCATTACAGGCAACTGATGAAACAACAGTGATTCCAAGACCACCGGTTACAGTAGCAGGGGTTCGACAAGTCGTGGAACTATGTGCCGGAATTGGTTGTTTGGGTTGGGGCATGAAAGCAGCAGATTTTCAGGTGGTTTTGAGAGTTGATCACAATGACAAGATGAATCAGCTTTCACAACAGCTGGACAACATTTCGACGCTTGAATGTGACATCAATGATTCGCAAACATTGGTTGAAATTTGCAAAGCAGCTCCTGATGCAGGTGTTTTGACCTCTGGGGTTGCATGTCAGCCATATTCCAAACTTGGTGACAAGAAAATGCAATATGACCTTCGTGCACAGACGCTCCCAAGCAGTTTGAAAGTAGGTTTCCTCACACGTAAAGCCATCATTTTGCTGGAGTGTGTAGACACAGCGCAGTACTGTCAGTGGGTTCAAAACATGATTCAGCAGTTCGTACGTAAGACACACTACTATTGTTGTCAAGGGCTGTTAAATTTGCAGGATGTATGGCCAGCAAGACGTAGTAGGTGGTGGGTGGTGTTTGCTGATCCATCCGGGCATTGGACCCATTACGTGGCAGACATTCCCAGTTGTCCAACCAAAACCAATGGTCATTCATGTTTTGGATTCTTTTCGTCAATGTGAAGATGATGAACTTAGGTATCTTGAATTGGACAAATATGAGAAAGGCAAGTTTTCCATCAATGGTATTGAGAGAAACATGGTTCAGCCCAATGGCCAAATGAACACGAGTTTGCACAGCTGTGGCAGCCACCTTTTCAGCTGTCCGTGTGGCTGTAGGAAGCATCCGTTTTCCGAAGATCGTCTCAATGCAGCAGGCCTTCACGGTTTGTTGATTCAAGTAGGACCAACCACGTCTTTGACAGATTCGTTCCGCCTTCGTCACATTCACCCCATGGAACTGTCACTACTAAATGGAATGCAACCGGGACTTGACTGGGGTACACCATCACAGTATAAGATGGCACTATGCGGTTTGGGACAATTAGCATCCCCATTACAAGCAGGTTGGATCGCATCACAAATCAGAATTGGTTTGGTGGCCCATAATCTATGGAAGTCAAATCCTCCTACCCCCAATGAAACTTTGAAGTACATGATGCAACAACTGTTGATGGATCGGGATCGTGTTTTTGGGGCCCCCAAACACCCAAGTGCCGTTTTCTTCAACAGAATGGTTTGGGGGGAAGTTGACAATTTTGTGTTGCCAAACCCTTTTGAGAAACGTGACGATCAGAAGGCATCAACAGTCCCAATGCCTATTCAAGTCCCATCACCAGATGGATGGACGATCCCAGAGGCTGAGATGGCACCTGCTGAATCAGGGTTGGATGGACTTGACAACCTGATTCTGCAGTCCACCATCACTGAGCCGTATCAAAACACTCCTGCGTTTCAGAAAGGAGCCGTAGCTCAAAAGCAGAGATGAGTTGAAAACATCCACAGCCACCAAAAGGCATTTTGCCGATCAGTTGCAATCGTGTGTTGACATGAGCAGCCAACAAAAGCCAAGTAAGTCAGCCAAGGTAGAAACATCACATCCGGGTTCAGTAAAGACTTCAGCAGAGTTGGTACCTCCCAGTCTTAGCCATCTAGGTGAAATACCTGATTTGCACAATCGTGAACCAGACGAAGTAGCAGCAACACAAGTTGAGGAAGTGCAGCAAGTTTGCATTATCCACGTAGCAAAACAAGGGGCAGCAGTCATTCCCATCGTTGTCCCACTAGACACCACAGCAAGCCAATTGACGATTGCGGAGCAGAAGATGGGAACCATGACTCAACCAATTGCAGTAACCACAGCAATGGGTGAATATGTAAAACAATTGGATGTGTTGCAGCCAGACCAATTTCTCATCCTTCATGATGGAACCGAGACCCCAAAACACTTTGGTTTGAAGTGTCCATGTAAAAGTGAAGTCATTCCACCATCGTTGAGCAATGCTAAAAGGGATATTCTCCTATGGCAGCAATTAGGGTGGGTAGCGTTGGATGAAATGAACTACTATATTTCGATGGTAGGTGAGCAATCTCCTGACAAAATTCATGCACCTTTAGCCATCTCAGAAAGCAGTGATGAGCCGATTTGTCCATTGCAGTTCATCCTTGACCTTGCCCTTCAGACACAAAATAAACAAGTAGGCAAAGTAGGATCCGCAATTTTGTATCGACATCATTGGTCGCCCATCATGATTGAAAATTCTGGTGAATCATTTGCAATCCATACTACCCATGATTTTGCCAAGGAAATTGAACAATGGAGTCAAGTGGCATGGAAAGAAAAATCTGTCCCGATACATGGACATGATATCGCAAGTGTTTTCCCAGCAGATTGTGGATTTCAAACAATAGGTTGGCTCTTTCACCATGTCAATGACACACATGCAGTCGTTAATGGCCACACAGCGGGTGAATGGAGGGGAAGATTCCATAGGTTTTTGGAAAGTGAAGGCATTGCAGAAGAATTTGTTTCCCACCCCCTTACACTTGGCGGTATGGCAGTCATAGATGACCTGCAGAAAATGGTGCAAGAACATGGTGTCAAGCCAGGCCGCAGTCGTGAATGTGCTGACACAGTGTTGCAGAAACTTGGCATGTCTGCTGTCCAGCAAATCATGAAATCCCCCAAACCATGGGCAGATCTCAAGGCTCGCACTAACGCACTTTCGCCACCAATTCGTATCGTGACTTCAGATGAATTGCAGGACATTGATTAAAAACAAAGTGCAGCAAGGTGGATCGTTAGGCAGAAAGTCCAACAAAGCCAAAACACAGCATCAAAAGAATCAGGACAAGTTTCATCTTCGTGCAGATCAGATCGTTGTCCCACCTTCGGTTTTTCGTCAAGAGGATGGAACTGAGTTGCAGCAGATCAGCTCCACGCAGATCAGTAATGACAGTCAAGGCATCGTAGTGACCAACATCGATGAAGCAATTCCTTACTTCAGCCTTGCAGCACCAGTCACCAAAGAAGGAGTTGGCCTCTTGATCTTGGACTTTGATGATCAGAGGATTCCAACTGCAAAGCAAATTGTCAAGGTGCCAGCCCATTGTGCTCAGACCAATGAACCGATCATTTTCACTGCAGCCTTGCTTCAATTAGGATGCAAACGTGTACAAAGGAACATCCCAGATTCGTGCATTGCAGTCCAAGAAGTTGAAAACCAGGTTCTGAGAATCGTTGTGTACAAGGACCAGTATCCACATGATTGGTCGGCATTTTCCTCGAATCCGGTTCGTCAACTTATGACCCAGCCCGTTTTGAGTGAGCATCAACCTAGTGTTCTTGATGTGTGGGATAGGCAGTTTCTTACTACCAGACTCACTAAATGTAGTCCTATTGATGCAAATTTGTTTGCAGTGAATGTGCGTGTCCAGAGCATTGCAGTAGCTGACATGTGCAAGCAGGGAGGCAAAGACGGAGTATATGTAGAACCCAGAGATGCAACTGGACGCTTTCCTGATGATCGATTCCAGGTGATATGGCTCCAAAGAACAACATATGGTGAAGCTGCTTTGGCCAATCAAACCACCCAATGTGAGTCCACTCTGGTCAGGTCCGGGGATAGATACGGCATTCGTGTGTCTCATGAAAATGCAGAGTCAGTTCATCGTGCACACAGGCCTGACTTAGTGTTCTTGAAAGGTGCTGATTTGAAGAAGTATACAATTGGTCCGCTACCATACGGTACCACGAAGCAATCGTTGGCCAAGATCTTCAAGTCGTGGGATTGGCCATCACGTCCCATAGGTCCTCAGGGACAGGCCAAAGATCGATCAGGAGTCAATTGGCAAGTACAAGCATCAGCACCGCCAAGTCATTGGATTTTCCAATTAGCACATGGTGATGTCATGATAACACCAGATTCGTCGCATGCTGAAAAACCAGGACCAGTGCCAGCTTCTGTACTTGCATCAGAGAACACCATCAGATCGCTGAAACCAACTGCACCTCCAAAGGATGCGAAGCGAGAAGACCCCTGGATTCACTATGATCCTTGGCAGCCTCAATCAGTTGCCACTAAGGAAATCCCAGTGAGCCAGTTGACAGCACTGCAAACCAGAATTGAAGCATCCGTAGATCAGAAGATTCGTGATAGCATTGGTGACTCTCCCATGCCAAGTAGTGCTGACCCTCGTGTGGATGCTCTTGAGCAGCAGGTGCAGCGACTGACCCATGACTTTCAGCATTATCAGCAACAGCAATCAACCCACAATCATGCAGTTGCCAATCAGATCAAAGCCATTGATACCAAAGTTGATCAGCATGGCCACTCTATCCAAAGCATGATTGACAGTAAATTGGAAGATCAAATGGTGCGCATAGAACAGCTCTTTGCAAAAAGAGCTCGGATGGAGGGGGAAGCAACTAATCCGGGGCCTGGCAAACAAGTTAACCCCCAAATCGGTTGCATCAATCCGACAGGGCTGTTGAACAAAGGATCTCTTTTGAAGCAGCTCCCACAAACACCGGATGGTACCATATGGGCAGTTTCAGAATCACATTTGACGACACCAGGCATTGTGAAGATGAAACAGGAATTAGCTCTCCATAAAACTGGACTTTCATTGCAAGCAGGGGCCCCAGTCCCCAGTCGTTCCAATACACTGTCAGCAATTGGTGGAAGACAGCGGGGTGTTGCCTTTTTGACCAATACACCTCATCGTTCCATGACACCGAGTTGGACCATTGACCAATGGTCCGAAAACAGAATTCATTCGTCATGCTTCCTTCTAGCCAACAGGTGGATTCAAGGTGGAGTTGTCTATGGATACTCAAAGCAACCTGATACCATAGCAACCAAACAGAAGACAGAATCACAAGTGCAATGCCTAGTGCAAAGACTAGCCATCCATAGTTCCGGGTTGAGGTTCATAGGTGGTGACTTTAACCAACCAATGGGAGGCATTGCGTCAATGCAACAACTGAGTGACTTAGGATGGGTAGATGTACAACAATGGGCCCAAAGTAAACTCCAGAAGCCAATTCAATTCACATCCAAAGGTGCCACCACAGTAGATCACCTTTTTGTGAGCCCGGAGTTAGCTTGTTACTTGAAAAATGTGCATGTAGACTCATCTTGGTTTCCAGATCATGCAGTTCTTTGGGCGGAGTTTGAATCCCTGGGTCAACCCCCAATGTTGCCTTTGTGGAAACAACCACTTCCCATTGACTGGAAAAATATAAAAGAAGAAGACAGTAATCTTGATAGTAGTGATTTCAATCAAATGCTTGATGTCGACAAAGCAAATGAAAGCAAGGATGTTAGCAGTGAACGAAAATATTTTTGCATTTGTCGTGCCTTGGAAAAATTTGTAGAAAAGGTCACCAACAAACCCCTTCTCAAAAAGCAAAAAGGTAGAGCAAGCACTACTGAAGTCACTTGGGTTCAAGAATATTCTGCCCCACCAAAAGTAGGCAGACATGGAGACATTGCACCAGATCACCATGGCCTTGATGGCCATCATGCGAAACTTCTTAGGCAAGCACGTCGTCTAGTGAATTATGTTCGCATAGCAGATCACGAACAATTGCATGATACATGTGCTAACCATCGTGATCTTTTATGGACTAGTATCCTTCGTGCGAAAGGTTTTCCACCAACCTTCCAAGAGTGGTGGAACAAGCAAGATCTTCCAGTAGTTTCGTGCATTCCTTCAATTCCACCACGCTCCCAGGTAGCAAGTGCTATTTCGCAACATGTTGAAGCACATCTTCGTCAGTATGAAAAGGCACAATTTCGTGACAGAGTAACCAAAGCCAAACAAAGCCGAATTGATAATCCCAACAAAATCTTTCAAGACTTGAAAGCTGAAATGCCAGCACCATTGCAAGCATTGATTGATTTCAAACAGGCCCGAGTCACCACAGTTGACCCGGATGATTTTTCCATTGAGGTCGTTCCCTCCCAAGAATGGAAAGAAAGTTCCATCATTGTTGAAGGCAAACATAAAGCAATCATCCATGCAGAGCCAGACAAACTATGGCTAGACAACATTGAAGCAATCACGGAAGATAGTGTAGTAAGCCAAGAGACATTGATAGGTGACTTACCGACCCTTTTTCAGAAATTTTCTGATGAATGGAAGACAAGATGGGATCGACACTTGGATACCCCAAATGACTTTTGGACTCCCATTGTAGAATTTGCAACACACCAACTTCGTCCACCAAGCATGCCTTTATCGTATGCACCTATAACCTCCTGCAGGACCCAAAGTTGTGTTAGTGGCACATTCGTGTGAAGTTCATAGCAAAGTTGTCATTTTGAAGCATCACGGTTTTTGGCTTTTGGCATCAATGTATCATGGTCTGGCAATGAAGCATTATAGTCTGGCAACATGAACCATTCATGGCTCAAGGCTCAGCAACATCAAGAATTTCTGGTGAATCCTTGGCAACTTTTAGTATTCATGGCTTAAGATCTGGCAACATGAAGCATTCTTGCGCTGCAAGTGCATGCTTGAGCCTATATCGATACAATGATATGAATATTTTCATATCATGTATCGATATTTCTTTCAGGTATTTATAGACATAAATATATATATATATATATGTACACAGGGACAACCAATGTTTTGGGAAAACAAGTTTCACATCAGCCGTGTCTCGCCTGTGACTCTTGCTCAGAACTTTGAGGTCTAGACAGTGAAAAAAACATCAACGGGATTAAATTTAATACCCATTATATGGAACATATGGAAAACATTTAGATCAGGAAATCGTTTTGTGTTTGTGGATGAGTGGGTATATGTACACTTACAACTGCCATCCCTGAAACCCAATGGTTTGCCTCTTAAAGTCTTAACACATTATTTTTCAAACCCTTTTAGGTTTCTGATATATATCAACTTTCTCCTTCCTACCGCTCATCGTCCGCTCCCGTTGGGAAACCCAGTTTTTTCATTTTTCATCAGTTCGATCAATGCCCGGTACCTGTACAAAGCCACCGTGTCCATGGTAGCAGGATGGCACATGGAACATATTTTCCCAACGTGTTTCATGAAATCTTCTTCCATGTACAAGTGGTCGTATCTTGGGTTCCGGAGGGTCTTCACCACAGAGAGGCACAAGTGCAAAAGACTATGGAACTTTGGCACCACCTTATACATTTTTTTTTCTGGGAATTCCCCTTTTGTTTTGACAGCAAGTTTTTGGTAAAACAGCAAAAACGTTCGTCCCATGTCATGCATTTCCTTCGCCACTGGTTCCGTAAGCCACGGCCCGCTGACTTCTGGAGAAACTGAAATTGTGCAAGGCTATATGCGCAATGTGCTCGCAAACGGTTCTGTTCAGTGTCGTTCTGGGCCACTTTCTCTTGTAAAAACATGTCGGTCCAAAAGATCAAGTATTTCACCATGGCACCTTTGTAGCATGAAGCCAATTCAGGGTATGTTTGCCATGAGTCTCGTCCAAATCGTTGGGATGAAAACATTGAGGAAGTAGGACACACAACAGACTTCCGAGTACGACACCAATTCTTGTAATGTTGCCACGCTTCAGTCTTTAGTTGCCGATCGAGTTCACCTAGGGTGATGCCTCCAATAGCGTTCATAAAGTGATGTGTCACCAGGGACGCAATTGCATAAGGTGCCACCCCTTGATGAACTACATGAAGCATATCCTGAGTATTGAAAAGAGATTGAAAAAATTCACTTCAGGGTATTCCCATTTGAAAACAAAACTCCGGTTTCAACAAAATGGCTCATTGTAATGAGGGTCTTTTTTTGGTGGATGCAATCCCACAAAACAAAAAGATATATATCTCCAACTTGGATATATCTGATTGAGGGGTACCAAAACAAACACAGAATTCCCTGAAACAGATTTGTGGGGACTGGTTTTAAAAAAACTTGAGATTCACCTTCAGGATTCATCTAGATTGCGATCCTTGTCCCATCCAGGAACATTAATCCAAGTTGATTGTTTGCCGGGAGGGTTCAAAAGGAGAAAATCTTGATGGCTGAACATACATTCAAAGTATAAAGCCCGATCGCTGAAATCCCCATATGTGAACTCAGGCAACTTCGATGCTAAGCAATGTTCGCAAATGCTGTCAGAAGCCCAGTTCCTCACCAGTTTGTGGACCAAAACACGGGCCTCTAAATCGGCTTTGAAACATGCAAATGAACCACGCCATCCACCAGCAAACGGTGTACCAGCACGTAGTGCTTGTGGAGAGTCGGGTGGAAACTTTTCCCCATCAAAGTTTTTGTCAGGAAACAAACC
The DNA here is from genome assembly GCA_000507305.1 of Breviolum minutum Mf 1.05b.01. Classification (NCBI taxonomy): domain Eukaryota; class Dinophyceae; order Suessiales; family Symbiodiniaceae; genus Breviolum; species Breviolum minutum. The sequence continues at coordinate 51,148 of DF242050.1, read as the reverse complement.
TGTTTGTAAAACCTTCATCACGTAAGATACCAAATGGCCCACTGCATCATGTGTAAAGGGCTTTACCATCACAGCATCACGGAATAGGAGTACTAGGGATTTACTGTTGAGTGAAGGTCCCTTTTTCATTGCACTTGAAAAACTGTAGACCCACGCTTTGTGTGTTTTGTACACTTTCACTCCATCCACATGCCAAGCAATGGGAATTGTTTTCTCGGGTTCATCAACTGTTACCCCTCGTAAAAACGGAGATACATGTTTCCAATATTCAACGCAACGATCACTAGCTTCATGCATTGGGTCGTGCACCCAAGAGTAAAATTCTTTGTGGTTGGGACTATTCCACATATACCACAGCACATCCCATGGCCAGATTACTCCATTCTTTCGATCGTGCAATTGCACCGTCTCAGGCTGGATGAAGCAGTGAGAACGACGCAATCTAGGAGGTTTCAGGGTTAAGGTGGTGTCGGGGCATTTGACTTCAAAACATGTTTTTTTTTCAAAGGAAATCTACAAATCATTTCCGAAGTAGTAAAACTTATCTGAACAAGTAAAGGGTCTTTTGAAAAGATCGTTCTTCATGGTTCTCTGAGAACCCTGCCAGTGTTTGACTAAGCTCGCATGAAAATCCATCATCCAGAAGTTGTTTGGCTTCGGTGACCCCATCTCTGACAGATATTGCCTTTCCAGGGCTTCAGGGTATTTATTCAACATATGAAGTTGTGTGCTACTTAAGAATCAGACCAAACACTTTGAACAAACTAGTTTTGAACAAAACCACCTTTGAACTTACCCCCACCCCTGTGCACATCTTGTGCAAGATTCGCTTTGCAGAGCCACTGCCATTGGCCACAACCGCTTCACCTCCGGGAATGGATGTAAGATGTTGGTATGGGAATTTCAGTAAAGGTTTGGTTTCAACCAATGTTGTTTTTAGTGATTCCATTGGCATCTCTGGAGGGGGTCCGTAGACAGCTACTGCTTCAGAAAACAAAATACTTCGGAAATATGACGCATTCAATTTTTCAACTGTTTAGTGATGTTTACCCGTTTAACGGCAACCTGGTGAACGAAGTGTGCCAGCATGAAATGCAGACCCAGCACCTAGAGGCAAACATCAGATGACATCACTGTACTGTACTGCAAATTCAAGCTGAAGATTCGTTGAACCATTCTTGAGTTCAAGATACCTAAAGGTACAGTTGCTAGTCCCACCCTCACCTCAAACCACCACTACAAGTCAGGAGATCCAATGGATCAGCAATGGCACCTCGAGGCCTGGCTCTACTCCTGGATCTACTTGCAGTTGTCGTTTGCCTGCGTGGGCAGATTTAGAGGAAACAGTGACTGATACTATATGTATTTCAATTTGTAAGTGCCGATCCTTTTTTGAAAAAAAAAACGAAGTCTGAATAAGCTGCATGTTTCTTCTTGATGCTACATCTCCAATCTCGAGAAACTTGATCCAGCGTTGCATATGCAGCCCATGCAGCCACACCACGTGATATAACCCCCATAGGAAACAAAAACAATTGTGGTTTGATCATTGGTTGATGATTTTATCTAAGGTGTAATTTTCCAAAAGGCTACTGAAATACTGTTTTTAACACGTGGGTACTATAGCTGTAGGCTGTGCTCCCCAAGCGCGCTGACCTAAATCGTGAGTGGGTCATGCCACTCATCAACTCAAACCAAATCACCGTGGTTACTTCACCACTTAAGCTGCAGCAGGCTTTGCGTTCCGTGACGCAGCTTTCGCCTTTGCCTTAGCACTGGGGTTCGCGGCTTTGTCGCTTGCCCGTACCAACGCCCTAGCCAAATCCAAACGTTCCTTGGCCATCTCGATGTACTTAGCCACCTGTCGAAGAATGAATTGAGATGTTCTGTTTTACGAGTCCTAGGAGAATAATTGTATATGAACATATGAGTATGAGGATACAAGGACTATCAAATGGCAAGACTGGCCTCCGTGTTGATCTCTTTATAGTGCTTGTTTTTGTTTTTCTTTTTCGCAATCAGCCCCTGAAGTGTGGCTGCAGAAGTCTCTAGCTTGACAGTCACTGCTCCAAGTTGACTGATGAGGTCGCTCGACATTCGCAGTGGCTTCAACTTGAATGCTTGGGCCCTTGGAGTTTGAAGTGGCTGACTTGGGCGGTGAGGCTAGTTCAATGATTTTTTAATCACCAGAAATTAATCTTGACAGTTTAAAGTCTAAAGATTCAGAGACATGAGTCCGACATTCATTAACTTCCTTGAACACTCTGTTCAGCAGGGCTTGGGCTTTGGTAAGAGGCTCTTCTGGTTGAACCTGAACAGGTGTTAAAACAATTCTGAGCTGACTAATATAATACACTGTAAGTCCAAATGGGCCTGCTTTGCAGTTGTTGTTGTCGTCTCATTCTCTTGATCCTTTCCCTTTCTCTTTTTCTTAGTGCCACTGCCCATGGATCCCATGGCTTCTACTGCTTTCTCAGCCCCAGCTTTCCCAGTCAAGTCCGCAATCTTGAGACTTGCCGCAGGGTCCAAGACGCCACCACCCTGGCATCACATAACAGATTTGATGGGAGGATCCGAAAACATTGAAGGTACTAACCATTAATGAACCACATTGTAACATCCACCAATGATTTATGTGGGTACTCCAAATTCATTGGTCAAAGTGACATCCCCAAACAAAACAAGAGGCCTTTGTAAATTCCTTCAGCCCTTCCTCATCGATGCAACCTTCCATCTCTAGCTTTGTCAACCTCTTCAATTCTGAAACGTTTGACAGATCTAGATTAATCATGGTGAAGTAGAGCTTTTCTTCTTCGTCATCTGGAAGTTCCGGATCTTGGATCAGCCTCAATCGCTGCAGGTCAGCAAAGAGATGATGGAGCGGGAAGAGCGCTGGAGATTATCTGGAGGCTGTGTTCAAAAGGATGTGAATAGGATGTGTGGTGAGGGGTGATGTTCGAATTGCCAACAAGAAACAGGCCCAGAGATTTCTTTCGATCAATCAACTTCTTAGCTTTAGCTGGGCCATGACGATCCTCCAACCATTTCACTGGACGAAAGCCCCATTTGATTTGTGAACTTTGGGATTCGCTAAGTTCCACAGAGTAGTTTGCCACAAGCTTTTTGACATCCCCGTTGTGCTTCACGTAGTCAACGAAGATCTTGTTGCGGGACTCCTGTCAGGTGGTATGAAATCAACAAAGACTTTTGGGGAAAGGATTTAGGCACATCATCATCATCATCATGATTTTTTTGTATCCTGCCTCATTCTGCAAAGCTGCAACCATTTGACTCGGCATCTTGTACTTCTTTTGTTTTTTTGGGTTCCTGCGGAGACGAGTAAATGCCATCCATTCTTTTCGATGGCTGGTCGAGTTGATCTTCATGTTCTCTTCTGCTTCCTTGAGTTTCTTGTCTTCTGGCTCTTATGTGCAGACTCATCTCCAGTGTCTGACCCATCTCGCTTCCTCTTCTTCTCATTGGCAGCCTCCTTACCATCATTCTTCTCTTTGCTTTCCTTCTCCTTATCCTTCTTCTCTTTGCTTTCCTTCTCCTTATCCTTCTTCTCTTTGCTTTCCTTCGCCTTACCCTTCTTCTCTTTGGCAGCTTCCTTCTCCTCATCGTTCGTGCTTTCCTTCTCCTTCTTCTCTTTGCTTTCCTTCTCCTTATTCTTCTTCTCTTTGCTTTCCTTCTCCTTATCCTTCTTCTCTTTGCTTTCCTTCTCCTTTTCCTTCTTCTCTTTGCTTTCCTTCTCCTTTTCCTTCGTCTCTTTGCTTTCCTTCTCCTTATCCTTCTTCTCTTTGGCAGCTGCCTTCTCGTCAGTCTTGCTTTCCTTCTCCTTATCCTTCTTCTCTTTGGCAGCTGCCTTCTCGTCAGTCTTGCTTTCCTTCTCCTTATCCTTCTTCTCTTTGGTAGCTTCCTTGTCCTTATCCTTCTTCTCTTTGCTTTCCTTCTCCTTTTCCTTCTTCGCTTCGCTTTCCTTCTCCTTTTCCTTCTTCTCTTTACTTTCCTTCTCCTTATCCTTCTTCTCTTTGGCAGCTTCATTCTCCTTATCCTTCTTCTCTTTGGCAGATTCATTCTCCTTATCTTTCTTCTCTTTGCTTTCCTTCTCCTTCTTTCCTTTATCATCCTTCGCTTCGTCTTCTTTGTCAGTCATCTCATCATCAGTAGACTCATCACCTTCCTCAGACGAAGGTTCCTCCTCGGAGTCCAGCGATTGACTTTCTTCCTCAGATTCTTCTTCGCTAGGAGGGTCAGTCGGTTCCTCCTGTTGATCCTGTTGATTCAACCATGGCCAACTTGACCCACTAACAGTCCATCTTCTAATGTCTGACTTAGGCATTTCAGGGCGTGTCACAAGATCACCCACCACCCCGGATGTGTCAATGTCCTCACTTTCTTCACTTGTTGAGCTACTGTCAGCATCGTCCTTCTCTTTGTTATCTTCTTTGGTTTCCTGATTGCCGCTTTCCTTTGTGTCCTGCCCATCAGTCGTGCCTTCTTCAGCTTCACTTTCTGATGCCGATGACGAAGAGTCCTCCTCCTGGCCAAAGGAATGTGAAGGAAGCGAGAGATATAGGAAGACTTTGGGAAGTAAATTTTGAATTGTTTAAGGTCATCAGTACTTTGAACATCATTGACGTATCCCCAACTTTTCTTCACTGAACCCCAACTGAAAATTTATGTGTTTAGGGTCCTCACCACTTTGAGCATCACTGTCAGACCCCGAAGCTGCAGACTTGACCTAAAGAGGTTCATGATGGTGGGTTTTGATACAATTGGATCAATTTCTGATTATGAGTGGTATTTGTTCAAACCAATACATCTGAAGATGGATCAGAGAAGTTGGCCAAAATTTCATCAGCGTCTTTCTCTGTCAGGTGTTTGGGTGCTGCAGATTTGGTCGTGCCTGGACGCCCAGAACCTGCTGTATTCTCAGCACTAATCGGGGTCACCTTCACAGAGTCCTGAAAAGAAAGTTTCCTTCGTGTGCCATTCTGTGGAGTAGCACAGTGGGGGCCTTTCAAGATCGTTGGGGCCTTTCGAGATGAAGCACTTGATTCATTCTCAGACCCCCTATTTCGATCTTTCAAAACCTTCTCAGCATGTTTCAACTTCTTTGGATCAGGGCTTTTATGACGAACCCCATCGGGATCAGGTGTTTTACCACGCAATCGTTTAGAGACCATGTTCACACGGCCCCTAATGGCCACAAAAACAGCTACACTTGCAGCCCAAACACTGGATGGATGAAGATGTACATCACAATTCCGCTTAACTTTTTTTGATTTTTTTCCAAAAATATCCAACACCAAATCCATGAAATTTCACCATGAATCACGGGTATTTCACGGCTTTTTCACGGTTCACGGGTGCATAGGTTCCGGTGATATCCGGTGACAAATTTGCTGTTTCTTGCAAGGTTGCATTTGAAACTAACTCCACTATAGTTGTTAAACCACTATAGTAGCACTAATTCACGAGTTGATAGCAGGAATTCCTGCTAGCAGCAAAAGAGGCCCTTCATACCTTAAGATCAAGAATGGATAGCCGCGATCACAGGTCGCAGATTGGCATAGCGTGCCCAACCACAATCCTAGCATCATTGAACCATGCTAGATTGGGATGATGTGTGACCTCCACATTCCTATAATATACTCATGCAAATTTGTTGAAAGCTATTTATATGATAGTATAATCATGATCCATCAGACCTGGTGAAACCGTGAAACTGAAACCGTGAATCCGTGAATCCGTGAACCCAGGTCCTTCATCTCAGCTCGAGGTTTGGTGAGGAGATCTGCCCTGCAGGGTGGGTGACTATAATATATATATATATATATATAGCGTATATATTTATACATATATATGTATAACAAAAACCTTGTTCATATATGTATTTATATTTATATATATAAAGAGTATACATATGAAGACGTATTTATATATGTTCACAAAGGCAAACATGCACATAAACAAGAATACTGAAAGAGGACTGCCTTATGGTGGATGCTGTTGCTTCAATTTCAGCTTTGTTGGAATAGATGGTCTCGGCAACCGTGCGACCAAACATGCACGGATAGTGCTGTGACTTCTTCAAGTCCGATGATCCAACCACTCTCGATTGGCCATGGCCATCCTGGTACCTACGCAAGGTAGACATGGTTGTTTTGAGGGAAAGATTTCGGTATAGGGAAACTGATTTGGGTATAGGGCCTCCTCACCATATCTGCATTCCATTCTTTGCTTCGCAATGGTAGATATTGCTAGTTATTTTGCAAATACATTCAGTGTGACAACACCGCTCCCATTCCAGATCAGCCACTTTCTCCTCCATATGCACCCATCCAAATGAAGGCCTTAAACACTTTCAGATGGTGAAGGGGCTACAGATGGTGAAGGGGCTAACATACTAACCATTGTTTACTCGTCTATAGTACCAAACGTATCTAGTTCCGAGCCACCTTGTAGATCTTGTATTTTTTCGTAACGAACTTGAAGCAAGGGTGGTGCTCCATCACAGAAGAACCTGGTTGTTCTAGGATGAAGGGAATGCCTAACGCGCACATCATGTAGATGTACAACATGCATCTTCCCACCATCCAGTTCCTTAGATGTTGTGGTGTTTGGGCTACATTTCAAATGTTTGGGGAGGCTTACAAGCATGAAACATTGCATAGTCCCAGGACACCCGGGTGGTTTTTGTCTTTCAAGCTGCCATTGAGATCTAGCAAACCTAAATGGTGCGGGGCTCAGCGACAGAGACTTGAAGTCGGGCCATAACATAGTTGCCAGCGCTATAAGACTTTTCAGTCTTATAACATCCCCAAAACAAAACCACTACTTGGACCCTGGGCCATCCCAAACCCTCTTACCTGCCAAACAATGTATTTGAAGCTGAATGAGGCTAGAGCTATAAGCTATATGAAGTTGGAAGCACCTATAAAGAAATAGAATTACTGTACATATTGCTATGTTCATAGAAATTGTTTTGACATCAGGCAGGGTCAGGGATTCAGGAATCCAGTCCCATCTCTTCTTCAGTGACACCCACCGCTCGGAACACCCGATCAGTGGCTGCAAAAATGCCATCGCCAAAGTGAATCCTGGGGATACCAATGGTGATCTTAACTGTTTTACTGAATGGTTGACTTTCTTGGAGATCAGGGCCATATGTCTAAAAGTGTCTGAACATGTTACTACTTGTTGTACTAAAACACCAGCCATGTTACTGGGAGCACTTGACCGCTTCCCCGTTGACATCGCTCTTAGGCTTGAAAGCCTTTTGACGGAGAAGCACCTCGACACGTGCCTTGCCCGCAACTGTCCTTGGCCAGCCGGTGGAGCAAACATGGTGGACAAAGGGAGATCAAGTCCTCCTACAAAACCTCTAATGATTTGTCTAATGATTTGGAGCTCTTAAGTTGATAAGAGGCAAGGATCGTTGTAAAGGAATGCTTTCCATGCCGGCTGGAAGTTGGCTGCAACTTCACAGGTAAACTCTTAATGGTGGTGTGGTACTCCTCATCAAAGGAATTCAGAATGGTCGCGAAGTCGTCACCTACATGGGATCAGGGATCATTGGGATATGTATATAGTCCTTTTTAAGGGTAAACAATTTACACTCACCTAGCCTTCTTGTTCTTCAGCATCCTTCTTCGACTTAGCCTTCTTCGACTTTGATTTTTTACTCTGGGAGGATCGCCTTTTCTTCAACTTACCTAAAGTAGGTGCATGGTATGTGAAGGATCAAGATGCAAGTCCACACACACAGCACTTTAACAAAGCATACATGCATGTGAAAGACCAGTCTTGACGTCAACAGGCTCCAGCTCTTCTTTCCAAACAGTTGACTTTGCATGATGAAATCCCGGTGGAGCCTCAAACATAGATGGGGAAAGCACTACAACAGAACACAAATCATTTGATCAAGTCATGAGTCATGAGTAGTATTCAATGGTTGATGTAGTCATCCAAGAAACTTTCTGGGAAAGGTGCTTCTTTGCATTTTCACGATGGGCATTCTCCTTATTTGGTTCATCCTGTTCCTTGTCACTACCCCCCCCCTTCTCCACCGCCTCAGGCGGATGAGATTTACCTTTCCTCTCCTCGCCAAGGACCAGGGTCTCTTCAGACTCTGAAGCGGTGGGGGAAGCTTCCAAACGCCACTGGGATTCTATTTCCAAAGGGTCGAGATGGCCTTGAGATAAATCTAGAATCGGTTTCTCTTCCGGAAGGTCGAGGACCTAAGCTGAGGGTTTACATCTAAAGAGGCAACTGTTTTACAATTCAGGTTGATTCAGAAATTTGTGCCATGTCCAAACTATCTTGCATCAAAAGAGCGGGATCCCAAAGGCTATCAGAGATATCAGAACCATTGGATTCGGACTCTGCGTTCTCAGTGTCCTCAAACGGTCAGTATACATTTGGACTTTGGACCATGATCTCTATACTCTATACTCCAACTAAATCTTTTCAATCGGTCCTGCAACACCAAAGCTTCATTGTTTTCCTCCTCAAAATACAGGTCAGTATCTTTGGTAACTATGGAAAATGCCAATCAAACATTTGGGCTATAACATTTAATCAATCTCTCCTCCGGAAGTGGATCAGAAGGTTCCGGAGCAGGTTCCTACAATTCACCAAGTAAGGTAAAAAGAGAAGTAAGCAACACTTTTTTATTTGATTGCCATTGCTGTTGGAACAAAACAGATGGTCCTTGCACCTTTCCTTCATGCTCGATTTCAAGTTCTGGATTTCAGGATCGCGGGATGCCGATGGTGAGTTTCGCCACAAACTGCAGGGTTGCCAAAAATCAAGAATACACATGTTTTGAATGACCATCATTTCAGACCCTTTATGTAAGGATAAACCTTTCCTGAAATGTTTCCTAATGAACCAGCCTGCGGATCCCAGACCATAACACCCGAGATTTTGCAACCAAGCTCTGCAACTGCTGGGACTCGGTCAGGAGATTCGTTGCTCTGATCGCCAGTCCCTGGGCATGCGGCAACGGTTGGAAATCAGGAGTTGGTTGGATTATGCAGCTGATGATATTACAAACGAGCTTATGGTATTTGAGGGGTACACCTTGGTCTTGCGATTGAAAGCCCTCCAAAGTACTTCCAACTCGCACTTTGTGGGACTGCGATACTGGAAGGGCTCACACTCCAGGAGCACTGTGATGAACCACATGTTTTTTTTCCTTGGATTGTTTTGCAAAGAAATCAAAGAAATCATACACTGACTTTTGGAAACCAACTGGAAGAACTGAATGATTTGTCAACTGGAAGTTCAATCGGAAGTTGACAAGTTGATTGTCTTTGTGCGTCAAGTTTCAAAAGGGTATCGGCACTATCATTCATGAAATCCCCCTGCAAGAGCTCACATTGGGGTTCTTCATCCAATGCAACAACAGCTGCATCCTGAAGCTAAGATGGTGATCAGAAATTCAACTGATAGTTCAGAGTTCAGAGAACCAATGGTGGGCCTAACATGGATGAAACAATTTTCCCTATCTACAATCAATTCAAATCGAAATGATTCCTTTTACAGTCCTTGAGCTGCTGCGGCATGTCATCAAAGGCTGCTTCCCCTACTTCCTGGAGTAGCTCAACATAGCCAACGTCGTTGTCACTGCTTCCGGAGGCGTTCGACATGGCAGCTGAGGGATGGGAAATTGCAAAAGGCCTAGACACTAAAATGAAATTGTGCCTGCAGGTACAGTCAGGAAAATTCTCGCAAACAAAAATGAAACTCCAACATTGACATCTATCATTCTGGACTGTTTTTTGTTGCAACCTAGAATCGCTTCGCGCACAGATTGCACAGCAATATTTCCCAGGGGCTTATCAGCACTTCGGCAGCTGGTCCCCCTAAGTCCAGGCTTTTGTTTAGATTCAGGCCATGTAAGTATTAAGTAACTGTATCATTCTCTTACTTGGATCCTGGTCCCAGGCACCGATTGATCCATACCCATGTAGAGCATACTGGCGCAAACCATCCCAGTCCAGCCTTGCAGGAAGAAAGATGCCAGACGGGTGTGTTGAATTTTGGGGACTGCAGTTGTTGAAACTTGGGAATGGTTCGGTGATGACATGGACCATAGGAATGCCAATCTTTAAATACACCAAGTGGCCCTCTTAAAGAGGCGTATGCACAGGGATAAGGCGAAAACAAATCCCAGTGGATCCAGCATGTTCTGGTACTTGGAGTCATCATTAATCTCATAGGTGGCAGCTTCCAAGCCTAATCGCCTGCAAGAGGCAGTTGGTGAATTGATTTAAGAAAACATATTATATACTGATACACTTGTGTAGCGTATCAAACTATTCATATACTATAGTTGAAATTGACAATCCAAAACCCTACCTGAATCCATTGGCAACGGTCTTCACCCCTGCAAAAAGCTCCACGCAGTCAAGGTCCTAAGTTAAAGTAACACCAACCATCAAACATGTTCTTATTGATGGGTACATGCTTTTGATGAACATATTGAGAACAGACTCCAAGTTTGGGTGACCCATTTGCTTCATTGTCATCTCCACCATTGAAAGCACAGTGAAGGGCACACCGGCACACACCAGGAGGTGCATCCTGAGAGTGCTGCGATGCTGAGCGCTGGATACATGGGTCCACGTTGTTTTGGGGCTGAATGAATTCCACTAAAATGGTATATTCTCTGAATTCAATTTTGTGATGGGATGATTGGGGATGCAATCTTAGATGATTGGTGGTCAAATTGATAGTGGGCATCACTGCCTCACTTGCGATCAACATTTCCATGCCATATACTTCATAAACACATGTATATGGGTGATTCTATTTGGGTGGAAGCTAGCCAAAACAAGTACCCATCTACCGAAGCTTGGACTCCATATGACAAACACATATTACTTGACTTCTTTTTGACCAACCCACCACTGTTGCAAGGAAAAAACCTTGAAGGCAACAGCATGTAAGAGCCAAGCCACATAGCCGAAAACTTTGTAGCGAGTTTGGGTGAGATGCTAAAAGGACAGCGCTGCAGCTGTGGTCTTTCTTTGAGGGGTACTGGCCGGGGTTTTTTCCCAGTACCCTTTTTACTATTCTTCTTACTCTTCTTGTTCACCTTCACAACTGCCATGGCTGCGCAATCAGCTATACAAGGAACTGTTGTAATCTGTTGTATTTGTTTTTCAAACGTCATTGGAACAGATCTCGATATTAGATCCTGGCATTGGTAAATTTGTGGCATAGCTATGATTGCTCTATGATTATATGTATATATCTATGATGGTTGTAGACTTGACATTTCCAAACCAACCCTTCTCACTCCAGCAAAAACGTTGCTCAGCAGTTGAACTAACTTGGAAAAACATGCAAAGTAGAACCATCAAACCACTAAAAAAAACACACCAAAAAACACCACCAAGCACTGCGGTGCAGAGGGGGCCGGGTGGCACCTAGTAGAACCTTGTTGAAGTAGTAGAGCAGTAGGCATAGACCTGCCAGTGACCAACTTGACGCTTAAGCGGGAATATAAATGTAAGGGTGTTTAAAACAGATTGTATCAACATGTATTAAGCATGGGTTGTGTGTGTGTCTGTGTCATGACCCAAAACTCACAACAGTTCAAGGCAGGTACCACCCTGCCCGGCCTTCCCATGGTGGCACCCCCAAATGCACTCCACACACCTGTGCGGATTCAGGGAGGGGTTTGCCCATTCGTGAATGACATACCCCATCAACACCTGGCCTCACTAGCGGAGCTGTATATGTCCATGCATTGCATGGCATGGCTCAAAATTGGAAGTTGTCCGTTCGCAGCTGTTTTGTTTGTGACAACTGTTGAAGAGTTTAAGGACCTTGTGGAAGTTGTGGAAGGAATGAAACCCAAACATCTGGACTGCCAAGGTGTAAAGGGCTTAATTGAAAACTGAACACGAAAAGGCTTTTGATGCTTTTGAAAAATGAACACTTGTTTCTGCATGGTTCTATTTTTTGGACCATGTATCATGCCTGTATTTTACGGCGCACAGACACAAAATTCACCCCCCAACTGGCATCTTTGAGCATGGGGGTCCTCGCGCGGCCCGTGCACTGACACTCCACATCCAACACCAGCAAATGATATTTGCATTATTTCCTTGGTGTTCTTTGAAGTTGTCCCTGGACAGGGTCAATCCTTTTTGGAAAAAAACAACAAATGATTTCATGGTCTTTGGAGAAGATCAATTCTTCGGAAAAAAAACGCACATGATTTGTGGTTTGTTCTTTGGTGATGTTTGAGGTATATACCCTGGAAAGGATCAATTCTTTGGGAAAAACGCTGAAAAACACACACCTAAAATAGCCATGAACCAGAATGCAGAACTGCCCCACCCAGCAACGCACCCCAACCCAAGTTTTCACGCTCTTTACTTCCAAAATTCAAAGCCCATCCATGCAAGAGTTGAGCGATCAGCATGTTAACAGTCTTAAAATGTGAATTTGACAACTTTAGCCATGAATGCGTTATTTTGCACATCGTGTGACAAAATAGACAACTTTGGCTCTAAAGTTGTCTATTTGAGACATTCAGGTTCTGCAGGCTATGATCAATGGATGAAGGAAGTTAGAAGCAAAAAGAAACACGCGGCAATAGGACCAGACGGGATTTCCAAAAGCGATCTCTTACATATGCCAAGACCACTTGTGGAAAAGTTGCTAACCCTCATCTATGACATTGAATCCGGATGTGAATGGCCTAAGCAAGCAATCACTGGTTTTGTCATCGCACTTGAAAAAGTGCAGGGAGCTTCCAAAGTATCTCAATTTAGGCCAGTTACGATATTTTCGTTAACCTATCGTATTTGGAGCTCAATCAGATCGAAGCAGTTGTTGCAGTTCTTAAGGCAAATAGCCCCAGAAACATGTATGGGGAATTTACCACAAAAATCCGCTTCGCATGTGTGGGCAGGTGTCTCAAAGACAATAGAGTTAGCACAACATCACATGGGGTCTATGTCTGGTGCAGTAATAGACCTAGTAAAGGCATTCAACCTTTTGCCAAGGTTGCCGGTCCTTGAAGTGATAACATATCTTGGTGCACCAGTTCCTGTCGTCAGAGCATGGTCCTCCTCCATAACACATATGGAAAGAAGATTTCGTTTGAGGAATTGTGTAGGGCCACCTGTAAAGTCAACAACAGGCTTCGCAGAAGGCGATGGACTATCAGTCGTTGCCATGTTGACCATAAATTTGATTTGCCATGAATGGGTTCGTGCCAAACACCAAGCAGTCACTTTGTGGTCATATGTAGACAACATTGAAGTCACATCAGAATCAATTGATGACACCCTAGCCAGCTTGCAGAGTCTTAATCAAGTAACCACTGCACTTGACCTACTCATTGATGACGAAAAGACCTATGCATGGAGCATCACAACCACATCTCGCAGAACAATCAAGGAAGCAAATGTTAATCTTAAGTACTTTGCAAGAGACTTGGGTGGACATATCCAATATTCAGCCCAGTCAACCAATAGCACTATCACAAAAAGAATTGCAAACATGTCACCGTTATGGAACAGACTAGCTCGCTCATTAGCACCTTATGGCCAGAAACTTCGTGCAATCAGAACCAAGGGTTGGGCACATTGCCTACATGCTATTTCGTCAGCGCATGTAGGTGNCAGTTGGTGTCGTGGTTTCAAATGACGGTAGCTTTTGAACGTGAATTTGGTGGTGTCACACTGGCATATAGCAAACATACTAAGAGATGGTCGTGGCCAAGTGCAAATCCACATTACGTTCCTTTTGTAAGTCGGACGAACAAGCTGGCTGCCTTTCTGCAGGGGTTGTTGGGGGCGGCACAAATCCCGTACAGAGTTTTGCACATTCGACCGACTACATCAGTTCTGAGTTTCTGGACACAGTGTCTGGCATTCAGGTTTTCTCTTTCGGTTCGTGATGCGGTGGATGATTGGTTCGCTGAACATCAAGGAACCTTCACTTCAGTTCGTGCCCTCCGCACTTGAGGTAGCTGTCCGGCCATTTTCGGGATCAATGTGTTCCGCGCCGCCGAGCACTTTGGACAATTCGGAAAAGAGTCGGAAAAGAGTTGGTGGTTTAGTAAGGGAAACCCTTATTTCAGGGAAACCTGGGTTGGTGAAATATTATAATTTGGCCAGATGTATGGTATATCTACCTACATTTACCTTGCATTTACCATCATTTACCATAAAAATCAAGCAAATGTAGGTAAATACACCATACATGGATGGTATGGGATATGAAACAATACAGATCAAGGGAATACAACCCAGCTAGCTTTTTGCTGAATCATTGCTGAGCAAAAATCTATTGAAGTACCAGGTCTTTGGGGGGAAAATCAAAAGAATACAAATCCATGACGGATTTGGGTGATTTACCCATAATAGTGCGTTGCTTGGGTTGTTATTTCAAAGACCCCTGGAAGAAGCCCAAGTCGAGGGCAGTTGCGAAGATGTGGTTGTAGGTGTAGGTTACTCTTGCTGCATGTTTATTTTAGTTGACTAAACACACAACAAGAAGTATTTAGTAAGATATGCAATGCCACCATGAATATTCAAATTCAATCATTTACCATGAGGACAAGATGGGATCTATACATCATGATAAGTACTAGAATGTTTCAGTTGAATGTAGATAAAACCAACTTCCAAGAGAATATACAGCAATCCCATTAAACCAACAAAATCAACGTTGGACCAACGGGTTTGCTTGGATGTGCTTCCGAAGAGTTGCATCATCAAAACCAGCTAGCTGCTCTTTTTCAAACATGTCACTTTTTCACGTGTTTTGATAGAGAAAATCTCAGCTTTCTTGGGAAGCATGAGTTTGGGGAAAACTTCCTCATGAGGAAAACTTCCGACAAAACTCAGTTTCTGCTTCTTGGGAACAAAAAACCACATGAGATTCGATGCCATGTTTTCGATGTTTTTCGTGAAGGACTATGGGAAGAACTGCTATGCAAAGTACAACTCCATTCATCACAGCTTTCAGAGGGTTGCGGGCACCCAGAAATTGCTGACAGGCCACCATTGGACCCAAAAAAACAACATGGACAAAATTAAGGTTTGCTTTGAAGCCCTAAAAATATGGGTGAAATAACTTCCTTAAAAATGAAGGTCAAGCGGAGAATCCCATGGCAAACACTAAATGAAATGGTGGTGGTTGCACCAGATTTTTTTTTGAATTTTGACACCCCAGATCCAATTGGGAAAAATTGATCCCACTTTTGAGGAATTTCGGCGCTAATTTGTTTGTTCATTTAGATGTGGCTTGCCAAACATATCATCAACTTTCCTTGGCAGACATCAAGCCATACCTCCATAAATGAAAGCAGTAGGGCTGTTTTTTTGGAGTCCAAATCCTGGGGTGGATTTAGTTTGTGAGACTCGGGACTCGTCGAACAACAATCACTGGGTCTTCTTGGTTCCAACCCGTGTGGTACAACTGGCAAGTGCATATCATAGGATTCATAGGCTAAGACAAGCTCACAAAGGCTAGAATTAAAAGGGAGGCTAACAACGGCTAGAAAACTGGAACAGGCTTGAAGAGGTTAGATTTTTCACTCTGTTGGGCTTGGAGTTCACTCTGTTTTATTAAGCTCCAATAACCCCCGTTACTGAAGACGACTGTGATTGAAGAGACACATCATGGGTCTCTTTGAGAAGATCTTACTAAGATGTGATTTGCCGCATTTCCTTCCAGCAGAAAGCTGTATATAAATATATAATTTATATACCTAAACACATTCTGAGGATTATAAGTTTAACCATCTGTTATTACAAGCCCCCGCTTATCATAGAATACTGCTAGGTAATGTATATTTCAATCTGAGTGGTAATTTCGATTGGTTTTTCATGTTTGGCCCGATCCTTCAGTAGATGATTCCCTAAATTGACGAGCAAAACTAGTAGTTACAGTGCCCCACAAAAAATGCATAAGTCGAAAACAAAAAGACTGGGATATCCCAACAGGAAAGTATCGGATCGGTCAGCAAGTGGATGATTTTTCACGTCAATAGTCAATAGACCAAATTTGTCTCAGTGGGTTGTGCAAGGTGCTTTCCTACCAGTTACACATGGAGTTATAATCCCTATAAGTAGGGCTGTAACCCCGTTACCGTTACCTATTTATAAGACCATTTTTTAGGTGTTATAACTGGTAGAAGCCCACCTTGTAACTACAACCAGCCCATTGATTCGATCATTTCCAGGCTGGGTTATCAAGCTAAATAGTAGGAGTTTTGTTTCGGTGATTGAACACCCCTTCATGATTCTAATATGAGATGCCTTAGAGCCTTAGGGTCAAAAACCCTAGCAACAATTCATGTCACAGGGCTCATTTTGTCTGAAATTCATGAGAGTTCACCACAATATCATCCACCACTTGGATGTTCGGAAATAACCGTGAAAGCTCATAACGTCCCAAGCAACGAAAGGTTGGGAGAACACTTGGAGGATCATCCCATTTAGTATACGTGGTTAGTAGCCATGATTAGTTTTCAGTTCCCCATTCCTGGGGTTGTGGGACCCCTTCCTTAAATGATCTTTTTACGGCGGTAATACATGGGGGTAATCCCATCCTATCCACTGAACCAAGTCTTGGGATCCCATCCTCCAAGTGGTAGTTTTTTGATACAAAAATACCCAGGCCGTGGCGGTGCACGGCACCAGCTACGTCAATGTGATTGGCAACGTGGCCTTTGACATTGTCGGACACATGTGCGACACGCCGGGTCGTAGATGCTGGTGTTTTTTGAGGGGGGCTGGCATGATGTTAAGATGTGTTTGTTTTGTTAAGTGATGATGATGATGATGATGATGATGATGATGATGATGATGATGATGATGATGATGGTGATGGTGATAGTGATGATGGTGAGGATGATGATGATGATGATGATGATGATGATGATGATGATGATGATGATGACGACGACGACGACGACGACGACGATGATGGTGATGATTGTAGTTTTTTGTCATGCACAATAATACTTCCACGACTTGTTGCATCCATTTAGATGGATGCCCCAGATTTGTCGAACGGGAAGACTGACACTTGTTTCTTGCGTTTGTCATATATCTGGTCAAATTTAAGCGGCCTCACACCACCTGGGCCCCCAAAAAGTGGCTGATGAAGGGAAATCCTCGCTAGGTTTGTGAAACATTACAATTTGGCCAGATTTATTTTGCTAGTCTTCCAGAATAGATGGAAGGGTCAATGTGCTTCGAAAGAAGAAAACACAACGGGGCCTCTAGACACTCTGCAGCATGGAACACTCATAAGTCCATTGATGTCTCTGGAAACAGAAGGTTGTTTTTTTCAAATTCACACAGGACCAAAGATGGAGGGCGAAGGGGACTGCCTCTTCCACGCTGATGGTGGCGCATGGCGCATCGATGTGGCAGATTTCGTTTGAGGCAAAGGCCTTGGAGAAAGACGGTTTCGAAAAAGCTGCGAGCAAGTGCTTGGGGAGGCCACAACGTAATCGTTGCCTGCAGAACATGGCTGCAAATCTGAGCCAACGGGCCCTCCAGAACTATCTTCATCTCTCTGATGAAGCTTTCTCCTCGTGGTGAACATGGATATGCTGCTGCTGGAGCTGGAGCTCGTGATGGTCCTCTGCACACCCATCACTCCGCTCGTGATTGACCGCGACCAAATCCCTGTCGTCTACCAAGGTCGTGACCACTATGACGCATTGGTGCCTTAGGTGAATGCTGCCGACCGCGAGGGCCTGAAGCCAGCCTGGGAAAACCAGCCATGGTATCAACATTTGTCCGCTTGCTCCCCTGCTGTACGTTGCCTTGCTGTAAGACTCTGAGTTGAACAGACAATTCGCCACCCTTTCCTTTTTGGGATTAGAACACGCCAAAATGCCGAAACAAATCTTCCCCAAACCCGATCATACACCAAACTAATTTGCACACACACCCACAAATTTCCACGGTTCATTGGAAGGCTGAAAAGAGGGGACTATATAGTCAGGAAACAAATTGATTGAATTGACGTCTCCAGGACCCCAAAAAACATCAGAAATCCAACGGAAACTGAAATGTTCAAGTCACTAAAGAAACTGACATATATTCCATATACTATAATATTTGCATGTAACATATTTCCACAATCTGTGTATAATATGTATAATATGATATTATAATCTATATATTCATCTCACAATTTTTGATGGTGTAAGGAAAACCTAGAGGACTGCGAAAGAAAATTGCCTGGACCGGATGATATCACTGGTCATTTCATGGCTGGTCAACCTACCCCCATGTAAGGTAACCTCATGAGAAATAGAGCCTTAATAAGGCCTTGTTAAGGGAACAACTATGGTTAATAACCCTTATTAAGGCCTTATTTGTCCTGGGGGTACCTTACATGGGGGTAGGTTGACTGGCCATGATGACTGGCTTACCACCCCAGTGTTCCAACAGCTGTTTGCTGTTGCAGGTTCTTTGTGGAGACCGGAATGGAGATGCAACTTGCCTGCCTGGAATAGCCTACAGTATGTTTTTTTGTTTTCGGCCAGAAGTGACCATTGAAGGTTGGTTCATCTTTAAAGAGGTGGAAAAACTACCCGGTTCTGATTATTGTATTTCTTTAATGTTTATATGTATACTGTATAGATACATACATTTGTATACCCGGAACCTGTTAATGTCCTTCATTTTTGGGGGGTTGAACCCTCCAAAGCAAAGTTATGTTTAAGTCAACAGAAGGGTCACATGGGTTTCAGGCATATTGTTACCTACCTCAAGATACCTGGCAGGCCTTGGTGTTTCCTTTGGCCTACTTGGAGGATCATCCCAGTTGGTAAGTGGTCATTAGTCCCCAATTATAAGTCATTTAGCCCATTTGGAAGGGGTCCCACAACCGTATTTATCTGACAATAACGATCAGCATGGTTATGAACCACTTACAAGTCATGGGACATAAATCATTTGTAAAGTGGTTGCATAGGCACTGAAACGTAAGGTTTCACGATCCCCCACGTACGTACGCTGAGTTTCATTTGGAAACCCAGGCACAACATCATTGAGGGCAACTTGGCCGTACGGGAGCTCAGGAGGCGACGACTTAAGGCGATTTTTGGAAGATACCCGGATACCTCCCTGAAACAAACAGAAAGTTCGCCTCTGAAAATAGACCATCCGCAAAAGGAGATTCCTATTGGAAACCAACATTTTCAGGGGCGAACTGTTAGATTCAGGGAGAGTAATGATCCTTCTGGTTTCAGGCTTACCCTACCCAATTCGGAAATGTATATTATAAATGTCATCTTCCAATTTCATCAAGTTTCAGGTGGTGTAAACATTTTCGCTGTTTGTTTTTAGAGCCCGGGTAAGCCTTGAAGATTTGCTTTGCTGGTAACATTTTTGTGGAAGCGTGGTTGACTCCAAGATGAATGGCGGGGAGCCAAATGTCCGAAAACGTTGGAGTTTTTTAAATTTTGTGATAAACTGTACATAATTTAGGAATCATGAATCTGAAAGTACCTATTTGGGAGAAATGAAAGGATGAAGATGTACTAGGTACTTGCCCTAACTCGTGCCGCCCTACCAAAACTCGTGCCATTCTGCGTGCCCGCAGGGTTTTGTCAGGTTTTTGTTGATTTTGTGATTTTTTGAATGTTGTTTGACGTGCTTAAAGTCTGCGTGCCCGCAGTGTTTGGCGAGGGCTGAAGGTGCTGTTATCAATCACTATGCGGGAGACTTTGAAATGTATATATGTTTAAAGAAAGTTTAGGAGTCAAAAGTCCGACAATATGGACAGATGAAAAGCAGAGAAGAGAAGAGTAGAAGAAAGGAAGAGAAAGAGTTAGAAGAAAGCAGATACGGGTGCGCGAAACTTTGGGAAAGTCGTGAAACATCGTGTTTTTACCAATGACTTGTGGTTGGGGCAGAAGAAAGGGAAAGGTTGCCAGATGCAGGGCCTGGATCTCGTTCCCATCTCGTTCAGATCTCGTTCAGCATCTCGTTCTGATTCCTTCTTCTCTTACATTTTCCATGCTGTGATGAATGAGCTGTGCACAGTGTGATTTGCTGTCGTTGGTGTGAGAGTTGGAATGAATTTTCTGTGTGTTCTACACAGTGTGGGCATGGTTTGGTTAAGACTTGGTAATGTCAGCGGCCGGTGTGCTGAATGAGCCGTGCACAGTGTGATTTGCTGTCGTTGGTGTGAGAGTTGGAATGAATTTTCTGTGTGTTCTACACAGTGTGCGCATGGTTTGGTTAAGACTTGGTGATGTCAGTGGCCGGTGTGCTGAATGAGCCGTGCACAGTGTGATTTGCTGTCGTTGGTGTGAGAGTTGGAATGAATTTTCTGTGTGTTCTACACAGTGTGCGCATGGTTTGGTTAAGACTTGGTGGTGTTAGTGGCCGGTGTGCTGAATGAGCCGTGCACAGTGTGATTTGCTGGCCTTGGTGTGAAAGTTGGAATGAATTTTCTGTGTGTTCTACACAGTGTGCGTATGGTTTGGTTAAGACTTGGTGATGTCAGTGGCCGGTGTGCTGAATGAGCCGTGCCCAGTGTGATTTGTTGTTGGTGGTGTGAGTTTTGGCGATGGTGTGAGATTCGGTTTTTCTGCGTGCCAGCAGTAGTGGCGTGAGTTTTGGGTAGATGGCGTGAGTTAAGGCCACCACCAAGTATGATAAATTTAAGGGATTTCCTCTTGATCACTGAATTCATTACGGAGTCATATCATCTCTTTAAAAAACAAACAACGGTCCAACCTGACTTTTTGTTCATTCTAAAGCATAGGATCCATGTATGGTATTATTACCTACATTTAGCATGAACATCAACTTAAATGTAGATAATATACTACGAATTGATCCTATGGGTCCTAGGTGGTGGTTTCAAATATTTTTTATGTTCACCCCTACCTGGGGAAATGATCCAATTTGATTAATATTTATCAAATGGGTTGAAGCCACCAAGCAGCGGTCCTATGGGCATCTATTTTGGATGATAACTCCCAATGTGTGCCGAATATGTTGTCGACGTTCGGAACTTGGATTCATACGTAGTTGATGGATGGTTCAGAAATCCGGTGATCACCAGTTGATATGATGGTAAATGTTTCAGAAATATACAGGGTTTCTTACAAAACCAGGTGGTTGTCTGGGATTTCTGAACCATCAACAGTATCATCGTTGTTTTTTTTCTTTTGTTGGGCAGGTTTACACCCCGGAAGATTTACATGGGTTCCAGAATTCCCTGGAGGTTTGGTTCAGATCATTTTCCTTTCGACAAATGGGTGATGGCTGTACTTGGATGTCCCAGGAAGTTAGTAAATGGTTAGTAAGTGGGTTATAACCCCAGTATACCCCAGTTATAAGTAGGTTGTAACCCATTTACTAACCATTTACTAACTTCCTGGGACATCCAAGTAGGTTCCAGCCGTTCATCTTCCAGGGTGTATTTTGCTTGCCTTAGGTCGGTGCCATTCCTTTGCTGAGCGGCATGTTGGAGAGTGACCAGGCGCTGAACATGCGTGTGATGACCTCGTCCCAATACCCATAGCATCCATGTATGGTATATATAACTACATTTACCGTAGAAATCATTGAAATCAACCAAATGTAGGTAAAATATACCATACATGGATGCTAGGGGATATAAACTGGGCCCCAAAAACCAGTTATAGGTGAAATGCTGCCATTTATAGGGCTGAAGTTTAACCCCAGTGAAACCCATTTATTTTCGGCCATTTTTAAGGCGTTGTTATAACTTCATTGGAATAACGATTGTAGAAGGGCCCACCTTCTAGGGAATCGGGGATATAACACACGTTAAAGAAAGCTGTTTTCTAAGAAATCTCCAACAGGACCAACTGAACTGACCCCTCAACCTGAGTATCTAATAGCTCGATCGCAACTTACTTGGGGGTCCGTTGGTAAGGTCCCATTCAATTTTTGATGGATGGTTTCAACTTCTTGAAACATACACCACTCCAGTTGATAGGGTTGTCCTGCTGTAGGTCAAGGAACTGCTGAATTAGGTGTGTGATGTGACCCTAAGCCATGTGTTTTAGGAGACCAAGTACCATGGGAACCCAAAACCTTGATTTTTAGGGATTATAACCCATATATTGGGGGCCTAAAACCTTCATTTTTCATGGTTTTGGGGTCCAAAGGTATAGCTTGCAATGGACATGTGTATTAACATGATAAGATGATGCCATCACGAAGCTAGATCCGAATGATGTTTCGATACTCAATATCCATGTCACATACCCATACCATACATGTATGGTATATTTATCTACATTTAGCTGATTGTTATGCAGTCAATGTAGGCAAATATAATACATGATACATTGAGTCTTTCCCATAGCATCCATGTATGGTATATATAACTACATTTACCGTAGAAATCAACCAAATGTAGGTAAATATACCATACATGGATCCTAGGGGTTTGGTATAGAACAAGACACCATTTGTATGACAAAATATGGGCCCCTATTGGGCCTTCTCGGCCGCCTTTGCACCAAGACTCGACCCCCATTCGGAGCTTATACACAAGCAAACGTGTACAATTCCCTAGTCTTCCAAAATCCTCCAAATACCTTGTGAGTAGGTAGTTGGACCCCCTAAAGGCATCCTCAGGAGGTGTTTGGGGGTGCAAACACCTACTCACAAGGTATTTGGAAGACTAGGGATTAATTCCCAGAAACCTAACGAATTGATACCAAATATGGCCATACTGTATTTAAACGGAACCACCTTTTCCAAGGCCCATCATTTTGGGTATCCATGTTAGTTTTCGGGGGTGTACATTAAGTTACAATAAACCTGAGTATACCAAACATTTGAATGAATAATTGCAAAGGATTCGAAACAGTCTGAGGATGTTTTGGGTATCCACCCAATGTTGATGTTCACGTTTTCTGACTTGCCTAATCACGTGCAAGTCTGATATATGTCCACAACTATTGAATACCATTGTATACTTTTGTATACTACATATGATATATATAGCACTATATATATACATATGTTACACATTGTTACACGCTCTTTTGCTCGCACCCCCTTAAGACCTCTTGAGTTTGGATTTCAGATATAACCCACCGGTAGTCAAATCCTTTTTTTTTGCAAAGGTGCCAAGGTTTGCTAATATGGTTGAAAATTTCAGAATTACAGGCTTGGATTTGCTCTTTTAGTGATTTTTTTTGCGGATTCTACCATGGTTAAATCACCATGAAAACCGACATTTGCGGAATATGTTTATTTTTCCAGCCACACAATGAGCAAATCCAAGTAGGTTGTAATCCTGAGCCAGGAACCAGCGGGATTCTGGACAGCAGCACCCAACAACGTTTGGAGAGACAACGCCAGGGGGACTCAAGGGTGTTATGTGAGTAAACCAAAACACGGCCCTATATGGATACCTTCCTCAGGGATGAAATCACCATGAAGCAGCACCAGTTGGGGTATATAGCTAGCCTCCTGGGAAGTATGTAACATATCCCCTCCCAAAGGTACGTTTGAAGATGATTTTCCTTTTCCCAAGGTGGGATATGTTAGTTCCCTGCAGGATATAGTTTTGGAACTCTTTTTCCACAGATCTTTTGCTGCAAATCCAAGGAAAGGTATTGAATAGAATTGGGGATGACCTCTAATGAATCTGTTTCAATTTGCCGGGAAGATCTTGTTTCATGAAGGAATTAGCCTTACCTGAAGTAGCAGTGCTACAGCCATTAAAAGCTGTATGTTTGCAGTAGTTCAATCATTTTCCACCATTGTCCATGTAAAAGTTCTGCATCATCCAATTGAAACAACCACTCTCTAGTCTTCCACATACACCGTAGTGAAAGTAGATGGCACAACTCCCAAAAGGTGGCGAATTGTCAGGGGCCATCATAAACCAAGACATGGGGAGTTGGGCCAGGTGCTTTACATTGTGAGTAGGCCTCTGGGGCTCATGAAAAGTCCCAGAATCCTCCAATCACACCAACCAACGGGTTGCCCAACGGCTGTGGCTCCGCAACCTTTCAACAAAAACCGGTCGCCCAAGGGGTGGTGTGAGTAGGTTTGGAGTTCCAAATCAAAGGTGTTACACTTAGCAATCATAGGCATCTCCATCGTCTCCGCTGTTTGTTCTTGTAGATTCTACTGTAGATCTCAAGCAGCACCATGTTTTTTTTTCCGGTGGGACAACAGGGGGGTGGTTGTTTTGGTTGAGTTTTTTTTTACTTGGTTCCAGGTCATGCGGTGATTGGGTTGAGACTCATTTTACCTACATGAAAACCATCAAAAATCAACCATGAAAAAGTAGGTAAATAGACCAGCTTGACCATTGAGTGTTTGGTGATGTCGTTTAAAAGCTCTTGCTTTTTCAAAACTCCGTTCCCTCAGCTAATGGTGTTCCTTGCTGGTTTGGGACCCGGTGGTTTGGAATTCGAATCCGGTCCAAGTAACAATCCCTTTCATAAGGGAATCCTAGGAATCCAAACCACCGGGACCCAAACCAACAATTTATCGTTAGTTTGATTGAAACCATTGAAACCAACAACTAGGATGGGACGCCTACCCTATAAATGATCTTATAGATAAGCAACTGGAGGTTATACCCAAACCAACAATTAATCACTTGCTGAATTCCCAGGTGGCAGTGACTGGCTCAGATGGTTGGTATTTCCAATTGTCGCAAGCCTCAGGATCTATTTTTTCGGGGAGGACGAAAAAAAAAACCTGAGGAAAGACGTTGGATCTGTGTCTTTTTTGGGATTGTTAATACAGAAAGGCCATTTTGCTTGGCTGGTGTATGTTGATTTCAAAAAAAAACAATATCACATGTATATATATATATATATATAAACTGTAGAGAAGAAACTGAGAGACGGCACAATGTTTAACTTTTTTTGAAGTGTTACAATTTTCTGAAGCACTAGAGGTGTCCCCAAGAAACTGGTTTACGTGTTCGCTTGTCCTGCTACACATCGATCTCGAAATTGATAGTTTGACACCTCTAAAGGGTAAGGTATGATTGGATGATTTTAGAAAACCAATAAACAGCGTGATACAGTTATACAGTAAACCTAGACTGGGTGTTGGTTTTGAACTTTTTGCAAACAGACAAAAGTACTTGTATAGAGAAGATGGACCAATGTCAACAGAGGAACATTTTTTTTCTTAATTTCAGTCACCATTCACTGACGTACTTTTCTGAGAAATGTGGGCTTACCATCTCCTCCTTGAAGTGCCATGGCCAGTTCTGACCCAGCTCCAACCGCTTCAGGACTGTCACCATTCAAGCCAAAACAACAACTGTTGTTCGTTATTTTGGCACATCGACACGAAGCCGAGTGGAAAACTCCTACCTTGTGTAGCCGAATTTTGCTATCAGACTAAATTGCGGCCTTGCCAAGTGAAAATGGGAGTGAAATTCACCCCTGATTCTTCGTCCTTATTTCTGAAGGGAGAACATTAGATCGGGTTGAGTTTGACTGGTCATGATAAGTGATTGGTTCTGCTAATCCCTCAAACGCAGTTTCTATGGGATACCATCACCACATCCTGTTTGCTTCAAGCTGCTTTAATATGTGTGTCGATGAAAGAAATCATGCAAGGGATGACTAAAAATTGACTAAAAGCCTGTAAATCATGTGATATTTACTCATTCAACTGCTATCAACTGATGTTTGGAACCCTTTGGACCATCAGATATCCTTGAACGTTGCCTAAAGGACTTCCTGCATCAAGACCCCCAAAGGATAGACATTTGTGGGTGAGTCGGGTCTTGAGATTACAGCGCCAGGAAGATTAGGATAGAACATGGTCCCATGGTCCCTGAAAGGAAGGAAGACCCTTTACCAGATAGGCTTCCATGGTGTTCCGCATGTCAATCTGCACTGCCGGATCAACATAGCAATGAAGAATTTGCCATTTTGAAGATGAATATCATCCTACTAAACATTGGTGGATTTTTTCTAACTCCATGAAGCCCCAGACCCAACTCCATCCCCAATCAGAAGAATTTATCGCTACACATCCAAAACAGCTCCTGAGAAACTTTTTGGACCCTCAAAACCTGTATGGTTTCAGGAGGTACTTGGAGGAGTTTGGATGTTGTTGAGGGGTATGTTTTTACCTTTGAAAAAAAAAACTAGGTGGTGGTTTCCATTTTGATTTATCTAAGCCTCACTTGGGGGAAATGATCCAATTTGACCGAATATTTTTTTTCGGATGGGTTTTAGAAACCTCCTCTTGAAAAAAACCCATGGTTCTAAGAAAACCCCAACATACCCTTGGAGCATACCCCAGGAATCCCTAAACCCCAAATGAAAGGAATTCCCTCATAAACCATTGGTTGGGGGTCTGGGGTATGTTCCAGGGGTATGTTGGAAAATTCTTAGAATGGTGGATATTTCTGACTTGGAACCAATGGTAGATTGGTAGATCCAAGGCCCGGAAATCCGATTTCGCAAAACATGGATGTCTACAAGGACGGACTACTGGAGGATGGATGGATGTCTACATGAGATTTTTGTTGGTGGGTTTTTAAGCCATATATGGGTGTGTCCTAAAATGGTGGTACCCCCAATTCATCCATTTTAATGGGGTTTTCCATTATAAACCATCCATTTTGGGGTATACCCCTATTTTTGGAAACACCCATATAGATAGGTTTCTATTTTTGTTTGTTGGGTCCATGATGCATGCGAAAAAAAAAAACTATTAGCGACCAAACCGCCGGTTGGCCATCTCAACTGGGTGGTTTTCCTAGGGGAATCTCCCTACAAATGCCGTCAAACCTCAGGCTAAGGAATTGGAATCATAGTGATGTTCCCAAAACGTGCATTTTCGTCCCTATTCTTCCCATGCACAATGAATGCCCAGACCCCTCAATCTATACAAATATCATCATCATCACATATATATATATATATATTATATATATAGATTATATAGTGGATTTAGCGATATGCATTTGGGTATTTTAGGGGGTAAATGTAGGTAAATACACCATCCATTAAGTGTCTGAGATTCGTGGCATTTCTCCCAAAAAAAACGGCAGAACACGATTTGTCCTGTGGGCGATCGTATTGGAGAGTGGAAGCGCAATCGATGTCACCATCTACCAGGCTGGAGTCTGATGGAGTCTGAATAGTCCTACATTTTTACTTGGATGTCCCAGGAAGTTAGTAAATGGTTAGTGAATGGGTTGTAACCTACTTATAAATGGGGTATATTGGGGTTATAACACACTTACTAACCATTTACTAACTTCCTGGGACATCCAAGTAGGGGTTTCTATGGTAAACAACCGGGTTTTTAGGTGGTCGAAACCTTTATTTTTCCATGGGTTTTGGGCGCTCATGGTATATATAATTCCATAATGCCCTAACAATTCACCGGCATCTCAAGTCACAAGTGATCCTAGGACATACCTGGATCCTTAGGGAATAGATTTGCAGCATCTACAAAACCCTTCGCTTGCTTGGCTGAGTCACAGTCAACAGTAAACTGTTTATCGACTGAAAAAGAGATGCAAAGGGCATCCATTTGATACCCAACCTGGGTGGTTTCAAATATTTTTTATTTTCACCCCTGTTTGGAAAAATGATCCAATTTGACGAATATTTTTCAAATGAATTGAAACCACCAACTAGCATCCATTTGATATCCAACTATTTGACAGATGGCAACAAAAAACTATACAGACTTTTTTTTTGACCCAACTGCAAATAGTATGATATCATACCCGATAACATTTGCCAGATGTTTTTTCACCAACAGTAAAGATAAGTTTGTTGCGCAACTTCTCATACTGTTCATGTGATATTTTGCGATAAACGTCCTCCAGTAAACGTAGATAGACATGGAAATAGGATCCATTAGGGCCCTCCAAAGTTGAGGGGTTTCACTCTGTATTTCCCGACCTGAGATGACAGTTGATTCCGATTCCTAGGGTATTAAGGATCTATAATCTATATATGGTAACCACCATGACCCCACAATAGTCCATCCCTTAATCCAAGATAATAAAGCCTTATTTCTCATTGAGGTGAGTGTTGGCCCCTTTGATTCCCTTGATTCTTAGGGTAGAAATGGAAAATCGTTGGTGGCCTCAAAATTCATGTGTTTCTTCTATTCAGATATTCAATTTGTGACTTTGTTCACAGGGGATTCCCAGAGTACCATCCAGTCATTGGTTTTGTGAATTCACTGGACCCCAAAGCAATTTGTTTGTCACTTCTTGGTAAGACTTGAGATTATTCGTCCGCTAAGAGTTGGGCTTGTTATTTCCAAAGGTCCCTTTGAACAAGTGAGCAATGAAACAAAAACTGGTTGCTTAGTGTAATCTTAATGTATATAAATAGGGGATTACACTACCCAGTTATGTGGGGGTTATAAAAGACCGGGTCCCTCTGAACCAACCAGTCTAATGGAAAGTAGTTTTTTTTTTGGTGTCTCAAGTGTCTATACCGCAATCCGCGGACTTTGTTTCCATGGCCCTCTGGCCGCCCCAGTGATTGAAGGTGATGGAAAGTGGGTGAAAAACACATGATTTTGTGAAATGCCGGTGTTAAAAAAAGGGAGGTGTTGGTGATGAAGATCTGTCTATCTCAAGTTGTCTGTGTTCAACAGTAAATTGCACCATGTTGCAAAAACTTGCAAACGGAAATTGAACCACCAAAGTTTGGGCGTAGCAAACTGCCGGAACCAAAGAATACTTTCAGTATCTCAGGTGGGGCGGCTACTTGGATGTCCCAGGAAGTTAGCAAATGGTAGTTGAACCTACTTGGATGTCCCAGGAAGTTAGTAAATGGTTAGTAAATGGGTTACAACTTACTTATAAATGGGGTATACTGGGGTTATAACCCACTTCCCAACCATTTGCTAACTTCCTGGGACATCCAAGTAGGTTCAACACATCCTTGATTCCTTGAGGCAGTTGCATTCGTATCTATTTGACTTGGATTCCCCGCAAGGTGCTCCGGCCGGGGGCGGTTTTGGGGGCTGGAAACCTCGGATTTTCTGGTTGGGGTAAAGAAACCCATACCATCCATGTATGGTGTATTTACCTACATTTACCATAAAAATCAACCAAATGTAGGTGAATATACCATACATGGATGGTATGGGAAATGCAAAAAATGTCCCAATATTGAGTCGTTCGAAACCATGTTTGAATCGAGGAGGTGGACAGTGGCCCATGGATTAGCCAATTACCATGAGACATTTTGATGGGTGTTCCCTCCAAAAATAGGGGGAAACACCCCCAAATGGATGGTGAAAATAATCGAAAACCCTATGGATGGTTTGGGGGGGAAACCCCACTATTTTCGGAAACATCCGTGTGGTGAAAATTCGAGTTGTTTCCAAAACTAAGGTCGTTTGTTGGGAAGCCTCTTCCATGATCCAAGCACTTGCTTTTTGAGTATTTGAATATTCTGCTGAATGGTTAAAAGTGGAATTAGGGAGAAACTGTGGGGTTTTCCACAAAAAACATATCGCTGGATGCTTTTTTGAAAAGAAGCAGTAAGAAGCAACTGATGAACCAGGATGCCAAGTTTTTCCATGTTCTCTCTTGAAAGATGTACATGAACATGTTACTTTGCAGAGGGGATTGAACATAATATGTTTATTGACATTGCGGATCCAAAGTTTGCAGCCATTTATTTTTGTCATATATGTAGCGAAATTACAACCACTTCGCATGGAGCGAAAACCCCCTCTTTAAAGGCAGTTTAGCAGAGAGGTTCAAGCATTTCAGTTTTTGTTAGCAGCTTGTTGAATGACTATAACCTACGAAGTACGTATCTGAAGTATATATGCCTTAAAAATCTCATCTCCTCCACCTTCACCTCCTCCACAGCGGTCGCGCTTGTGTGTTCAAACATTTAAGGAGCCTTGCAAGAAGGACAGTGCGGAAAATCCACAGGTGCTCTTTAATACCACCTGTCTGGAAGACCCAGGACCTCGTCAGGATGGTTCATCACACTAAAGATATGTGGTTAGCCAAAGGTGAAACCTTCCGCCCACTTATAGTTAGTTAGTGGTGAGGATTCAGATCCATCTCTCCCCACCATTTTACAAGCCATGAATGGCCATTTAGAATGGGAATGACACCTTACTTGGAACTTACTAACCCTGGTTGACTTGCCACGTATCCAAGTCATGGGATGATTTTCCTGGTGACCGGCTTGAGTTTTAAACAAAAATTTGGTCATCCTCATCTACCCCCAGAGGCGAACGAACGACCTCTGGGTTGATAGCGGTACATCGAGTGACACATATGTAACCAAAACTCACTTAAAAGGTACTAAAAGGTCTACACCCCAGGAAAATGAACGGCTGGAACCTGAGAATCACCCCATTGAAAAGGAAAATCATCTTCCAAACCTCCATTTTGGGGTTCCATGTTAATTTTCCAGGGTGTACAAGTGCTAAGCGTTTGGTCCTCTGGGACTGTTTTACCATTCTCTGTTGCAAAGTGCACAGTTGATTTTCAAGGCGTTAAACACCCTCATCAACCCAGAATTTTTGAGAATTTTCAGGCGTTTGCTGAGTCAACCACAATTGACAACAAGATGGGCCCCAGGTAACAAGAGCTTGTAGTCCCTATACATGTCTTTATAAATGGGCCTTCATGGGGGTTGAAACCTGCTGTAATCATCTAGGGAGCCATCGGTGGATCCACCGATCCATCAAGCCTCATTTATAAGGTCATTTGGAAGGGGTCCCACGACCCGATCCTGAAAGGGGATTTACAATCACCATGGTTATCAACCACTTACAAGTCTTAGGATCATCCCCCTTAAGTAGTAGAAGATATAACCTCCCTGAAACTAACAGCAAACGCCCTTAAAAAGTGGTGGGTTTCCAAGTTCGGAATCTCCGAGATTCCAGGGGGCCCTCATTTTTTTCAGGGGCGAAAATGTTAGTTTCAGGGAGGGTAAATGTATAATCCCTACCCTGGAAGTCCAAGTCGACCTAAATGAAATAATAGGTGCCCCAAAGGCTATTTTTTTAATGGAATTTGAATCATCCCAAATTGGGGACTATCATTTTAATGGTCGGC
Organism: Breviolum minutum Mf 1.05b.01; assembly: GCA_000507305.1. NCBI lineage: Eukaryota > Dinophyceae > Suessiales > Symbiodiniaceae > Breviolum > Breviolum minutum. The sequence continues at coordinate 20,089 of DF242050.1, read as the reverse complement.
TGGACTTCAAGAAGTTCGGTGTTTGAGTAGGTGTTTGGGGTTGTAAAAACCGATCCTCACAAGGTATGACTAGAAGACTAGGGTTTGTTCGTGGCTGAAATCACCCCACATTTACTCTCACCCTTCATCCGAAGTGGGCTTTGACCAAAGAACCCCTGTGTGACCAAGAATAACTTGGATTTTTTTTGGGCAGATGGTTTTAGGGATTCGATCCCATGGGATTCGAATCACCATCAAACCACCAATTTGGGAGAATATTTTTTTTGGAACTTTTTCCTTTTGCATCCAACCAAGCAAATCCAAGATGATAAGATGAATAAAGGCTACTTAGAGGTTCAGGATACTTAGTAACTGGTTATATGTAGGTTTATAACCCTAGTTAGGGGACATATAAACCACTTATAGGGGTTATAACCCTGGTTACTATCCGATAATAAGTATCCTGAACCTCTAAGTAAGCTGTGGGCTTCTGTTTTTTTGTTTCCCTGGAATTTCTTGGTGAAAAATTGAGGCTGGAGAATAGGCAATGCTTGTTACAATGCCATGAAGGCCGTGGATGGATTGGGTGTAAAGGAGGGAGGCCATTTGTTGGTGCTGATCGTGATGAGCATTCATGAACTGTTGCTAGGTGAATGACCTGTTTTGGTTTCAGGAAGTAATTTGGCCAGAATAAGTAGATTACGAGGTGATGGCAACTCAAAGATTTTTGAAATTTTCACCCCGATTTTTGGGGAAACAAATCCAATTTGACGATGTAATATTCTTCAAATGGGTTGGTTGAAACCACCAACTAGGTTGGGGTGATCATGTTTCCTGCTAAATGAATTTTAAATGGTCCGAGCAAAGGGTCGACAACCAAGATGGGGGGGTGGTTCGCACCAACCAGTTCAGATTTCTACGAAGTTTTCGCTGTGCATTTCCACTTACCACTTGGGTGAAACATGTTCCCGTTTCTGTCTATCAGTGGTGTGTGTGGACCTACTTTACCTAGTGTTCCCACGTGTTTTTTTCATTGATATTTTAGGGTTTGCTATTATAATAAAATGTCCCTTTTTGTGGGTGGGTTTAAACCCAGCTTTCCCAGTGATTTTGACATAAGTTCACTAGTTTGTTTCAGAAACATGTCCTCTCTTTTTTGGTGGCTTCAACCCAAAACATCACCTTAAAAAGATGGTGAAAACATGATGATTATAATCAATATTATGCCGAAAGGACAAAGTCCTAGAAGGCATAACAAGAAAACCATTAAAGAAAATACCATTGAAAATACAATAATACTGTTGATATACATCCCAGGTGATTGTTTGGGATTTCTTCCACCAACCATACCATTTCCTCCGGGAGCTTATGATGCACTGCAGCGGTTCCTTCGACCTCCACCCTGGTACTTGGAGGATCATCCCAGTTAGTAAGTGGTTAGGATCACCCCCCATTTAAAAGCCATTTAAGAATTTAGGCCATTTGGAAGGGGAACAACCCTCCCACAACCCCAGTTAAGGGACTTACGGTCACCCTGGTTACTAACTACGTATCCTAACTGGGATGATCCTCCAAGTACGTATCCATCGACAGATGGGTTCCGTGCACAACTATCACATGACTGCGATCGAATCCGGCGGGCTGGGGAGCTCGATGATGGTCATGCGATGTGAACGGTGTGGGGATATGGGAGGATGAGGGTCGTAGACACCTGCACCCTGGAAGATGAACGGCTGGAACATACAGCCATCACCCATGAAAAGAAAGGAACATAATCTTCCAAACCTCCATGAGGACATGTTCCATGTTAATCTTCCAGGGTGTATTTTTGTTTGTTAAGGGTCTTGCATTTAGTTCATTATACATGTTTAATCTTATATATACTATAAATATATGTGTTTGTATATAGCAGATAGAGTTCAAAGTTTAAAAACAATAGTTGTTGGTTATGTAGGTTGTTCCAATCAAAATTAGAGTCGTTTAGGTGTATGAAGCCTGAGGAGGTTGCTTAGTGGCACACCCTTACCGTCTATTTAGGACCCCTTGGAGGGTCTCTATGTATATGTGTATATATATATATATAAAAAGATGATGTATCAAGATTTGGACGCAATAAGATAAAGGTTTGTACATGAGCTTCAAGCTTAAGGTTGATAGTTGAATACCACTTCAGGAAATCCTTTGTTTTTGATGGGACATTTAAAGGCGTTTTTTGGTAATCAAGTGAGCGGTGACCAAAACCCTTGGTTGGGTGGACTGTGTGTTCGCCGTGGGGTTCTCTTTTCACCGGTTTTCTGGATTGTGTTTCGAAAGTGGGGCACAGTTCAGGCGGCGTTTGATCGAATCGTCTGCGCAGTCGCTCACCAAAGCCCTTGTTATTTGCCGTATATAGGGATGAAGTCCTACCCAGCTATATGGGGCTATCATAAGGATCACTATCAACCAACCAGTATTTCATGGAAATATATGACCAGATCACTTGAGGCAAGGAGGGAAGAAACCCTTCTTGTCGGGATCATCAAATGGAACTAAACTTTAGTTCCATTTGGAATCTAAATTACCCTCTATTATATCCGGAAGATTCATGTCATTATACACTCCCATAGCCCCTCAAAATAGGCCGTCCCAAAAGGAAATTAGTATTGCAACCATCCATTTTCAGGTGTAAACTCGCTGTTAGTTTCAGGGAGGATATTTACCCTAGGTGGTGGATTGAAATATTTTTTATTTTCACCCCTATTTAGGGAAGATTCCCATTTTGACTAATATTTTTCAGATGGGTTGAAACCACCAACCAGTACCTGATCATTCAACCAAATGGTAGGTAAACTCGACAAGCATTAGGTAATCCCTCAAGAGGTCCTCACTTGGCAAGTTTCAGTTTTGCCTCTCACATCTGGTAGGATCTTCCGAACCCTCTAAAAATGGAGCATCCGGAAGACAAACCGCCCCTTTTGTTTGGTCGGGTGGACTTCCAGAGTTTATAGGTGTTTCCAAAAATAGTGGTACCCCAAAATGGATGATTTATAATGGAAAACCCTATTACAATGGATGATATGGGGGTAGCCCTATTTTCGGAAACATCCATATATTACATATACACCAGTTTCACGGATCCCTATGTCATTTGGGAGTGATGAAATTCCGCCCAGAAATTTTCATGGGATCTAGCTGCAACGTAGGCGGCGGCTTGAGAGCTTGAGGATTTGTTTTTCTTTTCAGGTGATGTTTACTCATCATTACCATGGTAAATCATCACTACAAAGTGGGCCCCTACCAGTTATAAGTCTAGGGTCATAACCCTGGTTACCCATTTATAAGGCCATTTACAGGGGTTATAATTCCATGTGTTTAGTGGTAGGGGCCCACCTTGAACTTTGTACCCAACTGATTGAGCCTTAACTATGAGAGACATTTTGGATATGTGCTGTGGAATTTTGTTTTTTTGGTTGAAAGGGGTTGGGATACTTGAGGGTAAAGCCCCTAGAATTCCAAAATCACTTGAGTCATTCAAACCATTGGGCTGAATCAACCAAAAAATTATTCCGGAAATCAAACGTGTCGACATGTTTTTTTTTTCAAAAATCATAGCAAATCAAGGTAAATCGACATGTGTTCTCCCCAAGAATAATAAGGTTTTTTTTGAAAGCTGACCTTACCTTGGCACATCTTAGTTTAGCCTTATTCCCTTAGCCCCTTAGAGTTTGGTGGGATAGTGGCGCCTGTAACCCACTAAAAGTTTAACTTTTAGTCGGGGACCTAAGGGTTGCCAAGTTCATTGAATCTAGGAAGTCATTTCTTTCTGGAAGGTTCAGGTTTCAATTTTGCCCCTAGTATCCTCAAAAAATGGTGAACATGGAATAGCTGAATGTCAATCCTCCAAAACAGTGGCTTTTTTCCCTACTGTATTGGGGGCCACTGCAACAATCTCCAATTGTTACGGGGCCTAGCAGCTGCGAACCGCTGCTCGTTCGTGGAGTTCCTTCCGCACCTTTTCCACACGAAGCTGCCTTTTCCAGCACTTGGGAGCAAGGGTGTTGTATGAACGGAGCTGTGAGGGGCGCCAAAAATGGTAGTCTATGCCATTCGTGTAGTCTGGTGCCCGTGCTGAGGCGAGTTCAACAACAGCGGCAAGCGATTCTTGCCCACCAAGCGCTTGAAGAGTGGCAAAGCTTCTGAGTTTAATCTGCTCATGCTCAGCCACAGTGGAATAGGGTTGATGCCATTCCAGAAGGCCGGGAAGGCTTGTCATTCAAGTCCACAAAAACTATGCAAAAGGCACTGAAGCCTCAAGAAGAAAAGTCTTTTTGCCGCCTCGCGGCCATGCGATGACTACGCACATATAAGATGAGCGTCAAGAAGATGTCTTGCTACATGGTTATTTGTGGTCTTGCAACACTAGTTGTTGGAAGGCTTTTGAACATCATTTCTGGTTCAGTAGACAGACCAGGTCATGACAGAGAACAAGAAAAAAACAGTGAAGTTGAAACGAGAAGTTTCAAGTTCCAGGGTTGAAGAAAGCTTTGAGGTTGAAGAAAGATTCATGAGGTTGAACAGAAGTTGTGCCCCTTATCTTTCACAACCACTCTGGTCCCGCTAAGGCAAGATATCTTCACCGTGAAGTTCCTACGTGCTGCGTCGGTGAGTCATGCCAACAAGTATGAGACTGAGTGGTTGAACATGCCTCATATCAAGGCGAGCGAGGGTGATGGCTGGTCCTCCCCCCAAAACCTTGGCATCCTTGGCAAAGACCCCTGTAAAAGTACTTGAAAGCAAGGGCGCAAGGGCGAACAACATGTTCCGCATGCAGGGACAAGCCGGTGGTTAGCAAGCCTTCCTCAAAATTTTCTTTGAAAAACATGAATTCTTTACATTTACATATTCTTGGCACATCTTATTTTAGCCTTATTCCCTTAGCCCCTTAGAGTTTAGTGGGATTTTACCTGTAACCCATTTATGCAACCCCATCCTTTTGTAGCTCTTATCCGTTTTCACCAAGTTGTGCTGGTCGGACACCAGTTCGCCGATCAGTCACTGTGCAACATGCACGACCAGCGGATAACTGTAACCCACTGAAAGTTTAACTCTTAGCAGGGGACCTAAAGGTTGCCAAGTATTTGCTACAATTTTTCTTTCATACAATCTTTACAAATTGTATATGTTTTTCATTTATCATAGAAAATATCCATCAGCAACACCCGGAATCTGTAGGAGTCATCCCAGATATCTTTGAAGCTCGTGGCTGAAGTCTTTTGAAAACTTGGCTTTTCTGTTTTTTTTCCAGATGGTTTCACCCACTAAAATTGAGCTCTTCATTGTTTGAAGAGTTCGTGGAAGGGCATATGCCTACTTGGATGTCCCAGGAAGTTAGTAAATGGTTGGTAAGTGGGTTATTAACCCCAGTATACCCCAATTTATAAGTAGGTTGTAACCCATTGATCCAAACCATTGATCCTAACTTCCTGGGACATCCAAGTAGATTCCAATGTCTAGAAGTTGTTGGGTTTTGTCCTTCGCCATTTTTTTTGGCAGGATTCGGTTTTTGTGGGCACCATGCCACAAAATCTGGACGTGAGATCCACCAAAATGAAGCAGCCACTTGGTGTTTGCGAAGTGTGATTCGGTGGATGGCCCGGAAATCTAGATATGGATGTTTCCCAAAATAGTGGGTTTTCCCCCCAAATCATCCATTTTGATAGGGTTTTCCATTATTTTCACCATCCATTTGGGGTACCCCTATTTTTGGACACTCTTTGAGGACATGTTTGTTGGAATTTCAACCCACCTAAAGAAGCAAATCTAGTGATCCTAAAGAGTTCCTGCTATCCTCAAATGGCTAAAAGGCGAGTATTCTTAGGGTTCAAAGTAGAAAAATGGCACACAAAATCTCGGATGTATCCACAGGACGTTGGAATCTGTGGAGTTTACTCAGGTTTAAAGCATGTCACCTTCTATAAACGTCTAAAAGCGAAAACTGTCCAAATTAGAACTCCCAGCAACTGTCAGGAAGAGCAATGGAAGTTCCACTGAGAGATCAAAAAGAGATTCTCACTTGGCCAATGGCCAGCCTTTATTTTTGTTTGGATTACTTTTTTAGTGGGAAAAACAAAGTTTTCAAACTGTCTATTTCATGGTCCGAAATGGCTGAGTAAGCAAAGCAATGTAGCAACCATCTTCCAAGTGGTGTTCTTTCAGCCATGTTGTTTTGTAGGCACCCCTTATCATTCATCTTTCACCCCGTGAAAGATCATAAGCTATTGGGGTTGAACTAGACTTGCTTGGTATTTTTTAAGAACCATGGTGATGGGATTGCAAACTGAAATACCAGTCCCAAATCTAAGATAGATACCAAAAATTATAGGTTTTTTTGATGCATCTCCTTTCAACTCCTTTCAAGTATGGCTATTTGGAGTATCCATGTCAGTTTTCGGTGATGTAAATGGATAGAAAATCATTGATATATTTGGGTTATTTCACTGCAAATATAGTTTCAAATTTTATTTCAGCGGGTGAGTTCTCGACCACTGATCCCAACTAACCATTACCAGCCATTGATCGGATCACTTACACCCTGGAAGATGAACGGCTGGAACCTACAAATCACCCATTTAGAAAAGGAAAATGATCTTCCAACCCTCCAGGGAATTATGTTCCATGTTAATCTTCAGGGGTGTACCCTTTCCGGGACATGGTTTTTGTATTGAGACAACTTGTTGCCTGGCATTTTTGTTTGGCATCCAGCAACCTTAACCAACGAGAATCTCACCCCATAGGATCCATGGTGTATAGTGTACTGTATTTCCTTAACAATGATTTGATCCCATAAAAGTCAAGCACATGAAGGCAATTTGGGACCAGTCCCATGGACACAAGATGGGCCCCTACTAGCTATCAATTTGTAAATGGAGTTATGGAGCCCCTTGTAAATGGCCTTCTAAAAAGGGTGACTGGGGTCAAAATCCCTAGTCCAGCTTGTAGAATTGTTGATAGCTCAATCTCCTTTTGGGATAACCTTTTTTGAGAGGCTATGTTAGCTTCAGGGAGTGTAATTTTGCCACTCCCATGGATACATAAAACGCTCTTTGTTGCTGCGGAATTTGTTTTTTTCCAGGTCCATTTTGTTGCCACAGAACGAGCAGTTCTACGTGGCTGACAGTATGTGGGTGAATCTTGCCAATGTCGCGCCCGCCATGTTTTTTTTGGTTGACAGGGCAACCACCTTTGATGATGGCATCAATCACACAAAAATGTTAGGCTTAGGTAACAAAGGGTTTAGGATTGGTGGTATAGATCTGCCAAGCAGCGTTCCGTAGGCTAAGCTTTCAACTTTTAGGAGTATACATAGTCCGTTGGCTGAGTGAAGATTATTTCTTCAGCCCTCTGACAAACTCTTATGCACCAAGCAGCATAGTGCAATGTTAGGAGGAGCAAACCTGCGCAAAATGGATTTGTTTTTTATCTAGTCTTAGTCTTTTTCTCGGCAAGAGTAGATATAATTTCCCAAAAAAAAATGTTATATATGGGTTTTTTCCGCATGAGGGAACCTAAGCACAATTTCCTATATCCCATAGCATTTATGTATCGTATATTTACCTACACTTGGATGATTGTTAAGGTAAATGTAGGTAAATATCCCAGGATTCCATGGATTCTATCGGTATCGATTCGGACGGATCAAATAACCTTTGATGGAGTATCCCAGGTATCCCACTTGGATGTCCCAGGAAGTTAGGATCAATGGTTAGTAAATGTGTTGTTTCACCTACTTATAAATGGGGTATACTGGGGTCATAACCCACTTACCAACCATTTACTAACTTCCTGGGACATCCAAGTATGTATTGATCGATCAGGAATTTCACGATCGAGCGGAGTTTTGGAAAGCCCATCTGAGCGGAGGGAACGCTTGCATCCACATGGACAATCTACTTGGAGGATCATCGCAGCTAGGTAAGTACTTAGCAACTATGGTTAGTATAAGTCCCCAAACTGAGGTTGTGGGACCCCTTCCAAATGGCCGAACTTCATGGCTTCTAAATTGGGGTTACTAACCAGTTACTAAATGGGATGATCCTGTCCCCTTGGAGTTGTTGATTGTATATACCTTTACACAAAAAAAAAGGTTCTTTTGCCAACATCAACAACAACAACAACAACAACAACGACAACAACAACAACAATCAAGCCTCTAGTGTTTGGACTTCCAGTTCCCATAGATTTCCAAGTTGTCTCAAAACATGTTTTTTTTTTAATGGGAAAAATGAAGTTTTTGGAAGCACCAAAAACGGATCGGCATGCCAGTCACCGGTCTTCAAAGGATGTTCCAAATGCTGGTGCGGGGCCTCGGAAGGTCCAGGTTGTGTATTTTTGGTATTCCCCGCGTTGACCCAGGGCAAACCGAAAGTAGAATCATATCTACTTGGAAAGCCAGGTACCCTATTTTTAAGGCAAGAGTTCCTGGTTTTAGGGGTAAAGTTGCCTAAAGAAATAGGACACTTGGCGTTCCAGGTACTACTAGGTGGTGGTTTCAAACATTTTTGATTTTTACCCCCTTATTTGGGAAAATGATCCACTTTGACGAGCATATTCTTCAGATAGGGGGCAAAAAACCACCAACTAGGACTCTCAACCTTTGCCCCTTTTTTCAAAGTAGGAACTTGGTGAGGGTTCTTTTGGTAAAATGTAACCTCCCACAAAAGGTGCTGTTAGGGTCCACACAAAAGGACCCTAAGACTTTTTCATAATAATTTGTTTTTTGAGGCATTTTGCCTTTCAGGTTTAATACAAGTCACACCGAAAGAAAGGCTCTCTTGGGAGACAAGTTTCTTAAAAAGAACCATTTTCCTACAGTAGCAGAGACGAACTGATGCTTCAGAAATCGAGCGAACAAGAAGGTTGGGATATCAAAAAACATGTTTTTCTTTCACCTGAATCCTCCAGTTGGGTGTGAAGTTTGTGCTTTGCTGGCCCTCAACCACCCAAAAAAACGGACTTAAAAAAGGTTGAAATTTGGCACTGGTTGGAGGGTGTTTAGGTATCATGAAACGAACGGAGACAAAAAAAAAACATCTCAAAAAAAAGTGATGGCTTCAAGAAGATGAACAAAGTTTTTGTTGGCACCTCACGGTTCCTGGGTGGGAGGTGTGAGTCTGAAAAACTCGGAGTTTGCACACCATTGTTTTTCTATGGTAGGGATGGTCATCAACCCAAATAGTATGGGGTTTCTATACCCATTATAGGGATATCCGGTCAAAAAAGGTGGGAGGACCATCCGCCAATATAAGGTTTTGATCGACACGAGGCACATATATTTGGTCAGATTATAGCCACTTCACACGAGTTTTCACCCCAAATGGCAGGGTAGTAGGGGAACCCCCCAACAAATGGCCTTATTTCAGGAAAATCTAGGGTGGTGAAATATTATCAATTGGCCAGATATATGCACTGTTTAACCACTTATTTTTTCATAAACCATTATTTTTGGATCCCTATTAAGCAACCAGGATTTCAATGGAAAGTAAAGGGAAAACCCCTGGGTTTTTTGATCGTGGCCAAAACCTCCGTCAGGACTTTAGCGAAGTGGCGTCAGGGAGCACATACCTACCGTTCTTCTGGCTTACGTCACCTTGGCAGCAGGGAAATTGCCGGCGGCGCTGGGGTAGTTGTGGTAAAATAGGGATCTAGATGGTGGTTTCAAATATTGTTTATTTTCACCCCTATTTGGGGAAGATTCCCATTTTGACTAATATTTTTCGAATGGGTTGAAACCACCAACCAGGGATCTCTAGTTCTGGTGAAATTATAGCGACCTCACACGAGTTTTCACCCCAAAAAGTAGCGTTTTGGAAGGGAAATGGGACCCCGTATTTCAAAAAAAATCCAGGTTGGTGAAATATTATCATAATTTGGCCAGATAGTTCGTATTGTAAATGTTAGTGATGACCCATACCATCCATGGGCATGGTATATTTACCTGCATGAATGGTTGATTTGTATGGTAAATGTGGGTAGATATACAATGACCATGGAATCCCATGGGTTATATTTATACATCCCTCAGAATCATTGGGAACTCAATTAAAACTGGCGGTTTGCGGATCCCCCCAAGAACCTTGCGATAAACAGAGTGATGCACCCCTCCCGTTTTCCCTTACAAAAGCCTTACATACAGCTTAGACAGCTGAGTACCTCCGTTTTAGGTACCTGAAATGTTTGGTGATGTATGGAGGGTCCAAACGATGATTCTTAGGGATGTACCGGGATGTATGAATATACACACACTCCTGTAAACCGTAAACTAACATAGCCATGGCAAAGCAGTTTTTTCCTCGGTGAAAATTGCATCAGTGATCAACATGGGTGATTTAACCTCAGCATGAAAGACTAGCTGAGGTGTGCTTGGTCACATGATGGCCAACACTAAATATGGCTCATGTGTTTTTTTTAACAAGACATTCCCAAACAATCCTTGTATGGTATATTTACCTACATTTACCATAAAAATCAACTAAATGTAGGTAAATATACAGTAATACATGGATGGTATGGGATTGTAACCCCTCCATCTCCATAGCTTGACTTCTGAAGGTCCCTTGAAGCCACCAACGAAAAAGATTCAATTAATTTATATTCAGGGTTTTTTACTTGAGGATCAGCACATTATCAAGTTGATGTGTTTTGGGAGCTTATGCCATACTACCGAAAGTATATATTTGATGATGCTTAGGATGGGGGAAGGTAAAGAACTGGTTCAGGAAACAAACTTCTGTTTTCATCCTCTCAAGTTGACGGGAAGGCCTCTCATCCAACAGTAAGCCAAGCTTTTCGGTGTCTCTATGGGTGATATGATTTTTCAAGGAATACCCCCCCTGATTCTTTTAATGAATGGATACGCTGCCATACGCCAAAAAAAGTCATGGTGTTTTGGAGAATGGTTACCCTCCCTGAAACTAACAGCTCCTGCAAATTCATGGTTGGAAGACAATTTCCCTTCCAATGGCCCTGTTTTGTGCTGGTGATGTTTTTGTCCACGGATTTTTTCCGGCTTAATTTTTCCCGGGTTGAACATCTACCAACCAAGTTCATCCAGTTGAACCATAAGAATGCGTGAGTTTCGTCCCCACATCCAAACTCCCGAATTGGCGTTTCGTTTGGCGATCGTGTCCGTTGTGGACATCACCTCTATTTAGATAACCCAGGAAAAAATCCAGTACATCGACTCCATTTCATGTGCCCAATTTTTGCCAGTTATCATCCCATTGTGTTTTTGAGTTTTTTTTTTTTTTTCGGGTCTATCCATGTAAACCATCGACCTCAATCAATCCCGCTCGCTCCGACTCAGAATTTATCAACGTCACTAGAAGGATCAACGTCAACAAGAAGGACTCATGGGTATGGTTGCTGAGTTCCGTCAATGTGGACTTGTTTAAGGGAAACTTATGATTGCTTGATCTAGATTCTATGGTGAACATCACTTGGGACACCTTAGGTACTGTAATTATGCAGACCTTTGGGTTTACATAGTGGAGTGACTCGCATGTAACCCACTAAAAGCGCTGAACTTCTAGTCCCGTGGGACCGCAGTTTCACCTAGTCTCGTGAACCGCAACTAGCGCTTCATGCAACTACAAGTAGCTGTTCAGGAAGGTATTCCCTTAGGACCTTTGCCAACCTTTTTTGAGTTGCCAGTTTCAGTGATTTTGTTGATTGGGTAAAAGTTAAGGGTTTAGCAACAACGTCGAAGCTTTTAGCGAACTAAGTAGTGTTTCGAACTAGGGACCCACTGACCCACTCTTTATATTAAATGACAAACAATTATATATCAATGTGCAACTGGCTAAGGGTTGCAAATTGGTAAGTTATAAGTTTTCACAAGTTACATCACGCCATTTAGCGCGGATAGTCGTCGTGGTTCATGTTGGTTGGGCATGCTGCATGCTATTCTAGGCAGCAGTCCAAGTAGGAATCCCTTTCATTGAGGGTTTCAGATGCTGCAGAGGCTGAAGCACCAACTAGGCACAACAATACTAGGTGGTGGTTTCAAATATTTTTTATTTTCATCCCTACTTGGGGAAGTGTTCCAATTTGACTAATATTTTTCAAATGGGTTGAAACCACCAACTAGAATATTTAGCAGGATGAGGGAAACAGTCAATGGAGTTGTTTGGTTGCAATGAAACAAAGTCTTCAATGCTAGATAGTATTATACTGATACTACTACAGTATATGTACTAGTGCCTTTGTGTGTTTGTGTGTTTTTGGGGGGGCCACACCATGGTGGGAGTGGACCTTTTGTTAAAAAAGAAACCTTTTTCAGTTCCAGGTGTATGGGATGAAGGGTAGTACAGCCTTGGCAAACCTTAGGGAATCTCTTATAGTACTGTTGGCACCCTTTCAGTTTAGTGCTCATTTTTTGGCGTGCAAGGTACTCAAGATGTGTTTTAAACTGTTAAAGAAAGACATGCATGGTCCAACCAATGCCTGAGTGCATCATTTGATGTCATGATTTCCAGAAACAACGGCCACAGGGTGGCTGACTTCCCAAAAAGATCTGCGGCAGGACATCTATTGGGACCTGGATGGTTCTCTCACCGGTGAGCCAGATACCTACACCACTTGGGCTGATGCGTTGGGAGGCCCTGACAGACAATTGGCCAGCCGAGTGAAAAACAGCGACGCGTTTGCCCCAAATTGCAGATCTTGGAAGTAACATATCCCATCCCAGCCGGCACTTTTGAAGATATGTTTGTTCCCTGGAGGGTAACTCCTCAGCTTTAAACATGGCGTCATTTTGGGGTAATTATCTATGTTAAGTTTTCAGGTGGTATCCACGTCGTTATTCGTGAAACAAATATTACTTCACCCATCCGACAAAGGCTTACAATCTTGATTTTGGAGTTATATAATTTGGAACTCCTGAAAAAAAAAGTACACAAAAAAAAACAGGCTTCGCCATTTGGCAATGCCACCGATTTACAAAATTGATTTTAGTCGTCACATCACAAAACACTTGCCCACAAAACCACTCGTGCCATCTTCCTTCGTACTCTTCCCCTCGCTAAAAAAAATGAGGTTTAATCTGCAGCATCCAGGATGCAACTACACACAGGTTCTCTTCAATCAGACTGGAGAAGAGACTGAGGAGAACACTTGGTGCGCCTACGGACCCAACTTGGCCCGAGAGTTGTGATGACGGAAGCTCTGAAATTGAAAAAGCGACACTATATCCCTAATTCTAGGATCTCTAATTCTATTGTAAAATGTAGTTATATATACCATACATGGATGCTATATGGGCTATAATAATCCTGATTTTGAAACTGAAAACCCTTTTTTTATGGTTTTGCCTCTTCCAAATTCTTGGGTAACTTTCGTGTCCCTTAAAACATCAAGGGTGACTGGGATCGGGTTTTTAGCAAGACATATTGATCTTAGGTGTTTGCTACCAAAAATCACCAGTACAAAGTGGACTAGTTGGGTTTTTCCTTAAATGGTGGTCCCCCCAAAACACCCCAAAATGATCATTTTTAGTAGGAAAACCAATGGTTTTTGGGTACCACTTTTCTAGGAAACCCCCAGTTAGGAAAGTAGGATGAAAATTAACTCCACAAAAACAGGGGTGAAATTTTACCCCCTAAGTTACCCATTGTTTTATGAAGGTCATTTTTTCGTTTTTCTCACCTCATTTATAACTGGCAGGGACCCACTTTCTATAGGTCCCCTTAGGAATGTCTGACGGTGATTGCTGGTGATATGGTGGTGCTTCGTCCCGAAGAGGTACAGCTATGAGGACATCATCACGGACCAGAAATCCATTTTCAAAACATCTCCGGGCATCTTCCAACATCGAAGCCACGGAAGGGATGGGGGGGAAAGGATGAGTGGCTTTCTGGTGAAAAAAAGGGTGATCAAACTGGGTTCTTCCCCTTCGAAATGGCAGTTTTATGGCTTGCAAATGGGGGTGGTCCTAACTACTTACTAAATGGGAGGTGATCATCAAAAATGGGATGACGTTGAATATGTATTCGATGTTTTTTGTTAAACCCACAAAAATGGGATTTTCCTACACTAGGTAGGTGGTGGCAATTCAAATGATTTTTTTTAATGTTCATCCCTATTTGAGGAAGATGAACCCATTTTGACTCATATTTTTCAAATGGGTTGGTTCAACCACCCAACTAGGAGGTGATCATCAAAATGGGATGACGTTGAATATGTATTCGATGTTTTTTGTTAAACCCTCAAAAATGGGATTTTCCTACACTAGGTAGGTGGTGGTTTCAAATAATTTTTTATGTTCATCCCTATTTGAGGAAGATTCCCATTTTGACTCATATTTTTCAAATGGGTTGGTTCAACCACCCAACTAGGAGGTGATCAAAATGGGATGACGTTGGAGATGTATGGATGTTTTTTTCAACCCTCTAAATCTCATATAATCTCATCAGATCCCTCCTTTTTATGAATCAAAAGGTGTGTCCCTAATCAAAAAGATAGGGAAGCTTTAATTGACAAGTTTTTTTTTACATTGTAGATAGATGGATTGATCAAATCATTTCACGATGAATTTGCACAGGTCCAGAATTAATAGGAAAGACATTGAATGGTGAATCCAGAATGCTTCATTTTTGGATGGGTGAATACAAGTAAACAAATATACTGTATTTCCCATTTGCTAACTGGAATATTTACCTGCACATGGGAATTTTCCAATGTTATGTTAGTTTTCAGGGGTATATGGATCCTGTTGGTACAGGAATGGTATTTGGCGGCCAAACAATTCATTTATCACACATTGCAACCTTGTTGAATCATTTGGGCGCATATTTGGTTGGTTGATTTTCCTCTGCAATCACCTTCTTTATATCAAAATCCAACAGCAATCATGAATCATCCAACAACAATTTGACAAACAACTCCTCTATTACATACCCCCCTCCCCAAGCATTTTTTGCCTTGGAAACCTGTTTTTTTTGGGTTACTTCCTCCATTTTCACACACCCTTCCCCACCGGGCGCCAGTTCGAAACCACACCTTTATGACCTGCAAGACGCCCGTACGGAAGTTGAACATCGCCTGGCCGGAACCCTTCGAGGTGAACTGGTGTTGTTGACTGAGAGGACCCCGAAAAAACCTGAGTATCTAATTGCTCTAGGAACTGACTTGCAAGTCCCGTTTAATTCTCAATGGACCACAGGGGTCTGTTGGTGATTTCTTGGATGTGGCGGCTTTGTTGATCTTCTGAAAAAATTGATTAGGTGAGTTTGTCGCAATTTTAGGAGTATATTCTCAATTCTGAGGCTTCTCTGACTATATTTACCTGGATTTGTTGTGTTTTTTTAACGGAGTCGATCCCAGGGGATTCGTCACCATGAAAAAGCACCGTTTGGGATTTGTGCCCAACCACCCAAGAAGCAAATCTAAGACCAAAAATATGCATGGGCGCCATGGCAGTAGTTTTTGGTCTTGGTGGATGTGTAGTTTCGATGTTTTTTCCTGATGGTTAAAATGTGCCAATTATGTTGCATTAATTTATTTTTAGGGGGGAATGGGGTAATTATTTAATTTTATGTTCTTATTCATATCTCTATTGAAAGTGGCTTCAACGATTCGTGATGTGAAAACCTTGGGAAAAGGAGTCCATTTTGACGGAGATATCCCTGTGAGTCCAAGGTTAAACGCCATTAATTCAAGGGGGGTCTTGAACCGAAAAGACCCATGGATTTTAGCAGGGATGTGTTATCAACAATTCCAAGGGTATACGGTAGACTATCATTTCAATGGTCGGCTTGACTTATGAGGGGACCTCAACTTGATCCTCAATGCCACCTGTTTGTGGTTTTGGTGTTGAGGGGGTACGTTCATCCCATGCTTGCTTGGTTTGTTCAACAACAAATGTCCTTTCACTGGGAGTGAATAGAATCACATCAACGTTTTACTGGGGGGCTTGAGATTTGGTTTTCCACTTTTCTTCGTGAGTGATGTTAAAGAGATACAAGAGCGGCAGATGTAAGGTAGTTTTATCAGTTTTCCTGCCAAATTCCTGCACGATTGCTGCAAGGTTCACTTGAGACAACTTATTGTGTTGAACCAGGACACCGGGTGCCTCGGTTGAAACAGGGACAGACAAAGCTGTTCAAGACTGGGCGGACATCATAACAAGTCCAATATCTCTATGTCCTGTTGGGTTACTTTGATTTGGATCAATGGTATTATAGAACTTTGGGTTGTCATGAGATTGGTCCACGTAGGTTACCAATGTTTTGAATCAATAGGTTTCCATTATTAGATTGGTTATTTCACCCCAATATTCTCCATGTATTTTCAGTGCGTGGAAGAATCGCCACATCATCCGATCCCTTCCGATCGCCGTTAGACATCCCCCCTTGTCAATTCAATATAGTTATTCCTAGTCTTTCGCCTGAGGATGTGCGTACGTATGGATGGATGATCACAATCCCTAGGGATCCAATCACCTTTTGAGAATGGTATTGGAACCTACATGCTATGCATTTCGGAGGTGATTGGACACCCCAATCATCTTCTGACGTTCGGTGAGCCAGGATCCCTACCAAAAATATGTTCAAGACCTAAATTGGAAACATAAACAGCTGTGTTTTGGCAGCCTATTTTGGGGCACCTGTTTTCAGAAAAAAGCTGGCGGAGGTCGTTTTTACCGCTTGCATATATATCATTGAAGACATCAGGTCTTGCTGCGATGCCAGAAAAAAGACCCCTGGATACGGAGATGCCTGTCACCGTGGACGATGCTGCGACCAGCGTTGCCGATGGACGTTGAGTTTTTGGAAGAAGTCTTCACGACGTTTCTCTTCGTTTTTGAAAGAGCCTTGCGTTCTCTTCAACGCTTTGGCTCAAGAACCACAAAGCACAGAGCTGAGAACCATCTGGTGAATAGTAGAGCGGTGTTTTCTAGAAAGTTTGAAACCTAAGTTCGGACTCTCGAACCCCACGGTTGACGATGCCACTGTCCTTGAAGCAGATGATGCCAACGGAACTGCCTCCAGGTGGATCCCAATGAGCAATGGAAAAAAACAACAACAGTTGTTTAGGGTTTTTTGGGTGTTTCCAAACATTAGGGGTACCCCAAAATGGATGGCTTATAATGGAAAACATATGGACAACCCTATTAAAATGGATGATTTGGGGGTACCACCATTTAAGGAAACACCCATGGGGATGAAATCCTACCTAGTCGTAGTCATGTGGGGATTTATAATGCAACCATTATAAATATTATAAGGATCCGTATGAACCAACATAACCAACCAGTATAATGGAAAGTAAGGAAGGTTGTTTTTTTTTTCGTGGCTCAAATGGTTCCGTTACAGGGTGTCAATTCACCGTCCCGTAGGGTTCAATAGGCACCCCGGCTGGAAGGTGCTGGTTTGTATGTTTAGGATTGTTTAGGGCGCAAACCCTACAAGGTGGGCCCCTACTATGGAGGTATCGGTATAGCCCCTATAAATGGCCTTATAAATAAATGGGTTCCTGGGGTTGTAACACCTATAAATGGAGTTATAGCCTTGACTTAAAACTGGTAGGGGGCCACCTTGTACCCCATACAGTGATCTATAGCAGATGGAGCATTGTTCCCACCCCAGGCCGACCCTGACATGAGGTTGACATTTGAGATGTAAAAAACAAGTAGTATTACGAGCATGACATCCTACCCGCCCCCCGCGAGATTTAAGATGTCAGACTTCAATATAGGAAATTTCATGTTCCAACCATGGATTTTCAGGGGTTGTCTTAGTTTTCAGGGGTGTAGTTGGTTAATGACAGGATCCTTATGAAGGTTCACTCTTTGCATATATAATTCCCGTATTAATGGGGTACTTTTTTTTTTCGGACCCCTTACATCACCTCAGACAACCAGACACAGCGGCCACAGGGGAATTGTTGTTGCTCCACTAACTTGACATGATCATCTCACACGTTGAATATTCAAACCATCAACGGTCCATCCACAAAAACGCAGGGAGTGGAGGGGAAGCTGTACCATCAAACGAGCACCAAAGCTGTAAGTTGGCATCCCCTCAGTTGAAAACGAGGTGAGCCACAAAAAGAAAAGTTTACCTTCCACTATAGCGGTTGTTTACTTTAAGAAGGATCCTTATATATATATATATGTTTTATGACAGAAAAAAAATCCCATAATAACATGGTGGGTTCGGAGCTTATTTCATCCCCTATAGTAAGTAACCCCAAAAAAAAACAACCACCTGGCAATTCTTTGTGACCTTTTTGGGATGGTGAGTTCACGTGACCCTTTTTGGAATGATTTTTCGTGACCTCCAACGTAACTAGGGGATGAAAAGGTCACGGCTTGAATCACCTGGCAGGTGCGATGTGTGTTTTTTTCCATTGAACTGAGGCTGTGGCATCCACATGAATATGAAAAGTTGGAGCTTTACGGATGGGCATTCCCTGTCACTTGGATAAAAAAAAGGTTGTGAAACTCAACACACCTGAAAGGAACATACCCCTAAAGCCACCTTTACCAACAGGTTTTTTAAAGGGATTCCTTTCATAGTTGGCTATGGGGATTGCCGAACGGGTGTGTTCTACGGGTGTGTTCTACCTTTCTTGGATTGGAGGATATCAGGGCTGCCAACCTCACCTGAGTGGTTGGTGGTTTACCGCGGCGCTAGGGGATGAGGTTTTTCGCGACCTTGGTTCCGAAACCGACCCCAAAATGGCTCCCTTTAAATGCGGTAGCTGAGGTTTCGGGAAAATGTTCTTAATCTACTTGGATGTCCCAGGAAGTTAGGATCAATGGTTAGTAAATGGGTTACAACTTACTTATAAATGGGGTATACTGGGGTTATAACCCACTTACCAACCATTTGCTAACTTCCTAGGACATCCAAGTAGGGAAATCAAGGTGGGTGGAATTATTTTTGTTAAGTTTTGGTCAGTGAGGTTTTTATGATGGCGAATTAGGACGTGCAAGTGATGCACGACAGGTCGAACTAATAGCGCCCGCAAAAACGAAAAAAAACAAAAAAAAACAGATGGTTGGAGCAAATTCTATAATGAAGACTGGTTGGTGGTTTCAAAGATTGTTTATTTTCACCCCTACCTGGCAAAGATTCCCATTTTGACTCATATTTTTCAGATGGGTTGGTTCAACCACCAGCTAGAAGACATTTTGGCGAACTCATTGCGTAATATTCACAGAGGTTTTCCATCATTGCTGTTGATGGTTCAGAAATCCGGCGAGAAAACCACCTGGGATGTACGAAGGAGGTCACTTTGAAGAACCTGGGTACATCTATAGTTGATTTTTTGTGGTAAATGATATGTAGGTGCTGACACATTTTTTTGGGATGTTTAAAAACGTAACATGGATGGCCCTTTCTAGGTTGAACTGGTGACTTTCAATGATCCGGATCAAAAGAAAAAACATATATGGGTGTTTCCAAAAATAGGGGTACCCCAAAATGGATGGTTTATAATGGAAAACCCTATTAAAATGGATGATTTGGGGGTACCACTATTTTCGGAAACATCCACATTGGTATACATGTAAATATACCATACATTGATTCTTTGGGTTTTAGTAGATATCTTTTCGTTGGGATCATTACCTTAAATACTTTCTGTGGCAAACTCGATGGGGCCGTAGTATCAATTGTTTGTTTTTTGTTTACCCCGATCCTTGCAAAATTGATTAGATTTGATTGGACTCTCATAGGTTTCAAATCGGTGGATGCTGCACCTGACCTACGGTTGATGGTTGATGGTTCAGAAATCCGGCTATGTATAAAGCATGTTAAAAAAAAACCTGTTAAAGAATGGTTAGCCGGATTTCTTCCATCAACAGTAGGTCAGGTGATGTTTTTATGCTGGCGGGTCTTTTACCGGCCCACAAATCTAATGACATCGTTGAAGTTGCACACATGTTAGATGCTACGTGTAAAAAGCCACATTTTCAAAGTGCTACGGAATGCACTGCTTCGGTACATACTTTACACATGTCCAAACCTGTAATGTAACCCGTGTTCAAAGTGCTACGGAATGGACTGCTTCGGTACATACTTTACACATGTCCAAACCTGTAATGTAACCCGTGTTCAAAGTGCTACGG
>DF242049.1:0-64778 GCA_000507305.1 Breviolum minutum Mf 1.05b.01 | reverse complement strand
GGGGGGGGTAGGTTGACCAACCATAACTGAAACACTTTTGTGTCAATAAGTGGTGCCAATAACTACAGTAGTGCCCAAGATTTGTGTTTGGAAATGTGTCTATATACATACGTATATGTATATATTTATACACGTGTTTGTGTTGTTTTGTGGGTGGATGCTTATCCAACAAGGTAGCCCAGAGCTTTGGTTGTTTTTTTTTTCAACCTGATGGACCCCATTAGTTTGGATAAGTCTGTTGGGCCATGTTTTTGGAGGATCAGTGAGGATGATTTGTGTAGCAACTCCTTATACTGTGGATGCAAGAAGGCTAACCAGTTGAGGTTATTATGTACAGGCCGTTTTTACATCCCCGGTTCTTCCATCAACAATATGAAAGGAAAGCCATGAAAATCCACCAGAACTTCAAAAACTCCAAAGCGGGGGTGGGGGGGAACAGAAAAAGGATTTCGCAGGTATTTACCAGGACAAAATTACACCTTGTAGTATTGACATCCCAAATGCCGAGGTATTTACATTCCCTTCTAAGGAGCAAATTTGGGACAGACTTGTCCAAAGCCTATATTACATTGTATGTTTTGTTTTTATCAGCTGGAGAATCTGAATCGGCACCATTTCCCACTCAAAAAATGTGTACTTTAGCGGTTTTTGTTGAAAGTGCTATGGACAGGAGTCCGTGGAGCAGAGGCATTTTGTTTTTTTTTAATGGGGGTGCACTGAAACCTTCAGACATCAGGAATGATGAAACCAACTGTTTCATTGATGTCGTTGCGGTTTTAATCTAAAAATGTTTGAACGCCTGCAGCTTCGTCAAAAAACAACTATACCCCTCCTGAAAAATCTTGACATATAAATCTTCCCAGGAAAACAGGTATATTATATATTTTTTTTTGAGCCGATGCTTTGGGGAGAAGGTTTTGTTTTAGAAAACATCCCTCCCTCACGGTGATCAAAGTTTGACAAAAAATCGGTCACTTTCCTCCCAGGAACAGTGATGCAGAATGGCCCTTGGGATGTTTGGAATCTTAGATCAGAAAATTCCTTGATCTGGATGGACGGACATGATTCGGAGGGAACTTTTCCGGGGAATCTAAAAAACACAGAAGGAGAAAATGAANGCTTCGTCAAAAAACAACTATACCCCTCCTGAAAAATCTTGACATATAAATCTTCCCAGGAAAACAGGTATATTATATATTTTTTTTTTGAGCCGATGCTTTGGGGAGAAGGTTTTGTTTTAGAAAACATCCCTCCCTCACGGTGATCAAAGTTTGACAAAAAATCGGTCACTTTCCTCCCAGGAACAGTGATGCAGAATGGCCCTTGGGATGTTTGGAATCTTAGATCAGAAAATTCCTTGATCTGGATGGACGGACATGATTCGGAGGGAACTTTTCCGGGGAATCTAAAAAAACACAGAAGGAGAAAATGAACCAGTATTACGAAACTTTTGAGGAACAGCTATATATATATATGTATACATAAATATATATATATATATACATGCACAATATATATATATACATATATGTAGTGTGATTTAGTATTGAATAGGAAAAATGTACAGAAAGTGGGCTGAAATCGTTTTTGAAAGTAAAACCCAAACTTGGCAATGACAAGTTCACTTTGTTTCACGCAGGGGTCATCATGGATGTTTCACCATCGGAAGCGAGCCGGCAGAGTGGAGTCCAAATCTGTAAACCTGTGATCTACCAGTCTTCCAAAGGATGTCAACGGAAATCCACCTTCCGATAAAGCATTATCATCATCAACATCATCGGTATCATCATCATAATTTTCTTCTTCTTCCTGATCTTTTGTTATTTGCCAAAACATCAACTATTTATTGAACTTGCTTTTCAACTCTTCAATGTGCATTTGTGTATTATTTCTATCCAACTAAATCAAGAAAATCATGGGGGCGGGGCTGAAGAGTCAATAAAATTTCTCCAAGAAAATGCATAGAACTAAGGTTCCCCAAAAACAAATGCTGGGGTAGTTGGGTACCCTAAAAAATGTGGCTAGGTGGTGGCAACTCAATTTTTTTTTGTTCACCCCTATCCCTGGGGAAATGATATCCAATTTGATTAATATTTTTCAGATGGGTTGAAACCACCAACAAGATATTCACTTGAGCAAAGAAAGAAAACTCCTCCTTTCCATAATACTGGTTGGCTGATAGGGATCCTTATATTGGTTTATTCGAATCTTTACATAACTGGGTAGTTTAATCCCTTACAGTAGTACATACCCTAAACAACCAGGTTTTTTTCATTGCTCACTTGAAATCTTGGGAAGATGGACCCATTTTGAGGATTTCTTGTTGGAAATTGAGTTGAACCATAGCACACAAACATCATAGCTGAAACCTCACAACTGGAATTTGGGAGATGAGTTTACTTTTGGAACCAGCCATCCCGCCAAATGCGATAAGCCGATCAGCCTTTTTGGGTTTCCAAAGTGTGCAGCTTTGCAATCGCGGTTTTGGCTGTTTGTTGACTATGTGGTGTATTTTTTGGACCCCTACCCCTTTCCAAATACCCGAACTGAGATGTTTTACTCCCCGAAAACTAACATAGTCACTCAAAAATGATGGTTGGAAGACTACTTATATAATTATGTTCATATGTAGGAGAGATGCATATATCAATGGGCGTGCACGAATACACTTATATACTTACTATAATTACAAATACTAACCAGCCACTCCTTTTTCTCAGATCTCACGGAAAAAAATCATCGCTGGCAAATGAGGTGGCATGTTTATTGAGCTGGCCTTCTTCGGTGACCAGGGTGCTTTTGCTGACATGAACGTTGATCTTAGGCCAGGGTACCTTGATGATCATCAGAGTCAAATCACCAACGGATCACGAACGGATCGCCAATTGCAGGTTTGCCGTGTTTCTTGATCAATCCGGCGGCTCATTTTTGGGAGGATAGAAGAAACTTGGAAGTGAGATTCTGATTTGCCAAGTTGTTTTGTTGTGAGTTGAACATAATTATAGATATACCTAGAACCCAAATGACCTCTATGTTTGAAGGTCAACCCTCCAAAACAAGGCCGAAATTCCAATCAAAACAAGGGGCCCCAGTTAACTCAGTTGGGTTCTAGGTATAGATATTGTTCCATCACCATGGGAGGGTATAGATCATCAAAAACGGCAGCGAACGCAGCGCCCTGTACGCCAAAAAAATGAAGGATGACATCTCAACCGGCCCCGATGTTCTCCAAGGAGTGTCTGAGGTCCACAAGCCACAGAAACTGGATCTGAGAAATATATGGCAGAAGCACTACCTTCTAAAAAGTGTGTTCAACAGTTGAAGAGAAAAAATGACTTTTGGGGGGTGCATTTAAGACCAGAAGGTTTTCGAGTTGCTTGGCAAACAAAATCATGTTGGATCACAGTTTTTTTGGATTAAGATGATTTGTTTACTTTATTCAATGGTAAATCCCGATAAAAACACCATTTGGGAGAATCTCCTTTACTTTTTTCCAAGCAAAACTTAAGCAAATCCAAGTTTTGGAAGGCAAAAGGATTGAGTTTAACCGGACCTACAACGATCCCAACAAAAAGATGCTTTTTGTGCCGGGAATCCGGCACTAAGAATTCAACTGAAAAGATTCAGATGTGTCGAGTTTTTTGGTCAGTTATGGATCCCATAGGATCCATGGGACTGGTATATTTACCTACATTTACTTGATTTTTATAGTCAGTGTGGGTAAATGTACCATACATGGATCCTATGGATTATGTAGTTCCCCCAGATCAAATTTGTTAAGTCACCATTCTTTGATAAGGTACTACCTTTCATAAGAAAAGACCCTTTTGCTTATACCCGGATACCCCGATACCGCTGAGCATGCTGTCAGGCCTGCATTACATGGATTTCTTGAAGTCGTCGGTCAATGGACTGAAAAGGACACCGACAAAATTTGCTGGTGCTTTTTTTTTTTCGAGTCATCCGATTGTTGAAAAAAAACATACCCGGGTCCACTCAGGTATAATGGTATACCTATACATTTACCATAAAAGAATAAACCAGTCATGTAGGTAAATGTACCATGAATCTGAGTCGTGTCTGGGATAAAGGGTTCCTCACGGATGGGAATTGTTTTCCCTTCCAAAAAGTCTAAACTTGACCAATTCATTTTGATTCTTTGAGTGATACTTTGGTAGCTCACAAACCTCCCAAAAATTCTCTCAAAGTGGTAGGGATTTGATTGAATCTATAGCAGATCTTTAAAGATCTACAAAAAATATAGATCGAAAGAAAAGCTTGATTCTAGTTTCTTCTCATTTTAGTTAGTGGCTGCAGGTTCATTGCCATCGCCACTGTGAAATCAAGCTCTATTCCTTTTCAGGCTGTCCCCTTTTATACCTGTCACGGTAACTTATGAATGCGCAAGCTGTTTTGGAGGCTCTCCTCCGGCACGCAATGTCTTGACGTTGAAGGGAAAAAACACAAGTACTTAGGACATCTTTTGGAAATAAGTTTTTTTTCCAGTGATGTTCTTTCTGTAAAACATAGAACACAATTAGCCTTACACTTAGAACATCATGTTATATATGTTTCTTTAGTGATTATATTACGGTTCATTTATTAAGAGGTAGCAAATTAGCACAAACATGTCCATTCACATGCAATATATCATTTCAATGATTAGGGGTGAGACTTGTCTCCCTAGATCGAAGGATATTCAAATGTTCCTTTCGGGGATACTCCTAAAGGGCATTCCTCATGGTGAGTTCCAAGAAGGCAACACACAGGCAGGAGTCCGGACAACCTGAGGTGCTTGAAAAAGTCGGATAAAACATGGAAACAAGGTTCCAGTGGTAGTTGTCTATCACGGGGTGTATCTCAACCCTTGGCGTCCAAGTGTTTTGAGCAGATTTACTGTAGCGTTTTTTTTTTGGGGGGGGGGTCCAAATCCCTTCGGAGCTAGGATTGAAAGCTAGGGCAACTTTGCCGTTTAATCCTCCAAGTGATAAGAAGACCAACTAGTTGAGGTTGGTGGAACAAATGCAAACATCAGCAAAACAGAAAGAATCATCAGAGTGAATCCCACTGATAGTGATCATTATTGATACAATCCGATCTTGTTGAAACTCCACTTTCAATGTACAGGTCGATGGACATACGTCACTTTACAACTAACAAGACGTTGGTGTAACATGTCAACGTCACGTATAGTAGGTTCCAACCCCTCTCAAATCAGTCAGCGGCGCATGGTCGGTGTTCCGAAAAAACTATCAGCAAAATGCCCTGAAGCATAGGCCCGGGTTGCCCCACCAAGAAGGGATCATTTCCCCCTTCTGGAAAGGAACGGAATGCTGCAACAAAAACTCATGAAACTAAACTGACCAAAGTGGTTCTAAAGCCATAAAGCCATTTAAGTGCTTGAGCCGTACAATGATAGTCCTGTTCTATTTTCGTTTGACTATAGAAAATTGAATCAAAAACCTTTCTGTTGAACAACATGAATTCTCCACAACAAACCATTTGGGAAAGCATCAGGATCTATACAACTCTGGATTCAAGTTGAAGCTAAAGCAAGTGAAAAGGTGGGAGTCTGACGTGGTGATTTTGGACCGGTGGGAGGTTTTTTCACTGGTCCCAGGTTGACACGGGGGAAAACAAAAATTGGTGTCTAGATGGTAGCATCTTTTATGGCTTACATGGATAATTACTAGGTGGTGGTTTCAAATATTTTTGATTTTCACCCCTACTTGGGGAAGGTTTCCAATTTGACTAATATTTTTCAAATGGGTTGAAACCACCAACTAGATTGGTTCCCCCCACACACACACACAGCTAATACCAGTATATAGCTTGGGGGTGGCCGGATCCCAGTGACCACTAGGATTTTTACATGTTTACTAGTAGGGGATTCCAACCTAAGCCTTCATGTGCCACTGTTTTTGGGAGGGGGCCACACCCAATATATAGTACATATACTTGATATATACTTGACTAATTATACCAATACTATACTGGAATTACTACCACCACCACAGCGAGCTCGGGCATTACGGTTAACTGGGTGGAAAACACGTTAAATGCTGTTGCATGTACACAAGCCACGTGACCTGTCTATTTCTACTAAATTTTCAGTGATTCCACAATTTGCCACTTGGATGACGAACTTCTTTCATGACTTTGGTGTGTAGAAGTACATAGAATCATTCCCAACAAATGCTGCTTTTCGAATATGCGGGGTAAGTCCCAAGTCCACATCCGTCCACATCCAGTCAAATTCATCCAGTGAGTTATATCAATCCCCAAGGTTTTTTTTTGCAAAACCGCTGCAAGCTTCACCTGAAAAAAATCCAGCCAATGGAGATTCGGAGATTCTGATGATTTGCAGGTTGCAACATTTTTCAGGTGAACCCCAGCCATTCCCAGCCGTTCAAAGACCTTTGCAGCGCCAGGGCCAGGGTGCCGGAATACGCCTTGAAGGTACCGATTTTTTGTGGGGGGAAAAGGTAACATGGGGTGGATAGGATTTAGGTGATAGATTTTGGTGAAATACCTTTTTGGGGGGGAAGGTAACATGGGGTGATAGGATGATTTTGGTGAAATCTGGAGAAAACATATGGAAAGACCAAACAGTTCGTAAAGAGGGCCTAGACACAAACAACCAGTGTTGTATTTGATGGTGTGATGCTGGTTCGCTAATGGCCCAATTCTTGTGGTGCATGTCCACTTTTCCCGTTCTTTCACCCCATCTTATTTTTTTTGTTCAAAAAGGTGATGGTGTATTTGTTCAATCTTCACAGAATCAGTGTATCCCTTTTTTTTTTGAAAATTTGTTTTCAGAAAGCAATGCAATTGGCACCTTGGAAAACACTGTTTGTTGTTGGTCATTGACTAGGTGGTGGTTTCAAATATTTTTTATTTTCACACCTACTTGGGGAAATGATCCAATTTGACTAATATTTTTCAAATGGGTTGAACCACAAACTAGTTATTGATGATGTTGTTTCTTGTCCACCCTTGGAAGGGAACAGGTGACTAAGTTCCCCCCTTGGTCATGAGGCGCAGGCGGAAAAGCGCAGTCGCGTGACACCGTGACACCGTGGAAATTCACACGCCGGGAATCGTAACGAAGGGACAAGATGCCATCTTGGCAACAAGGTTTTCTATTTCCTAACTTGGAGCTGGAGAAAAATCCATGATTTTATAAATATATATATATATACTTATTTCCCTTAAATAGGGTAGTACATAATGTTCAGAAACAGTGAATCATTGGGTAAAATTTCAGGTTGAAAGTTACTTTTGGTAGGTCCAAAGATGGCAACAGGCACTTGCTGTGGGAGACTTTTCCCGGTTCACCCAGTTGGGCTCTGTTGAAACACTAGAAATCAAAGTGTGGACCCATGGGTGGCAATGGAACATCTAACCCATAGGATCCATGGGACTGGTATATTTACCTACATGAATGGTTGATTTTTTATGGTAAATCTAGGTATGCAAATATACCATACATGGATCCAATGGGAATGGGTGTTTGGAACATCTAAAGTCACTTTTTATAGAAATGATGACACACCGAAACCAATGCTGTAGTCGCCATTTCCCTACAATTCCAACAAACTGTTCGAAGTAGCTTACAATGACATTGCAACAAGATGCAACAAATATGTACCACATAAATATAGATAGATGGATTTTCATGTTTAAAGGGAGCTGATTTGCCATGAGAGTCATGACATTCATGATGGTTATGACAGTCATTGGAATGGGCTAGATGGAGTCGGAGCAAACAAATGATTAAAGTTTTGTGCACCAACAAGTGCAGGGTGTTGCTTTTATATATTTGTAGTTGTCACTTAGAAGTTATCCAAATGTAACTTAGAAGTTATCAA
This sequence comes from Breviolum minutum Mf 1.05b.01, assembly GCA_000507305.1. Classification (NCBI taxonomy): domain Eukaryota; class Dinophyceae; order Suessiales; family Symbiodiniaceae; genus Breviolum; species Breviolum minutum. The sequence continues at coordinate 56,907 of DF242049.1, read as the reverse complement.
AATATAACGTTGGCATACCCTCGTTGGTATACGCTCGAATCAATGCCCCTTCACTAGCGATTCTTGCCGGCTGCGTAGACTCAATTGAGAGGGTCGCAAGTCGCAAGCCATCACCAACCCCCCTGACCATCGGCCAGACCCCCAGTCACTGCCCCAACACTTGGTTGAATAGAGAAATCGGACACCAGAAAAAGGGTCCAACAAATGAGAACTTTTGAATTTGAGGAAAAATGAAGTGTGTACAATATGGGTGTTTCCAAAAGTTAGGGGTACCCCAAAATGGATGGTTTATAATAGAAAACCCTATTAAAATGGATGATTTGGGGGTACCACTATTTTCGGAAACATCCAATATCAATATGTTATTTTACCACACTGCTTTGCACGGCTTCATTACAATAAGTCAAACATGAATCAAGTAGATTGTTTCAGCCTGTAATTTGAATCAACCACAATTTCCAACCCCACCTTTGAAAACTTCGGAATACCTGCCAACATATTCAGCCAATCGTTGATTGGTAGTGTTCATGGTTCATTTAATGACCTGCATAAACCTTTAACTAGGTTGTGGTTTCAAATATTTTTTATTTGCGTCCTTATTCGGAGAAACGATCCAATTTGACGGTTGCATATTTTTTCAAGTGGGTTGGTTCAACCATCAACTAGTTTAAGCATGAGTCCTTCAGTTGAGAAGGGAGTGAATTGATAAAAACTCTTGACTCCTCAGATGGCTCCTTTCTTTCAGAGTCGCAGGCCTTAACTGCTGAGGAATGAGGAGGCATTATTTGGAATACGAAGCTGGTTGTAAAGATTGATACCGCACCTGTGATCAGAACGGGTGACATGCCAGGAAATACCTTTGCAACACTGTACTGCAATTGAGCACTGAAAAAATGAATAACCTGGTTGTCTAGGGTATATACGGGATTATGTTACCCAGTTATGTTGGGATTATAACAAACCATTATGAGGATCCCTATTAAACAACCAGTACTTCATGGAAAGTAAGGCTGGGTTTTCTTTCGTGGCTCAATTGAGCATTTGTTATCTATAGTTGGTTGAATTACAGCCATGTCAAAAGACCTCAGCCGATTTCGGCCGCTTCAAAACGTCCTGCATTTCAGTTTGATGAACTATTCTATATTAGTGTGTGTGTGTGTTACAAAGCAGAATGTAAGCATATATGCAAGATGTTGGAAGTCTTCTTTTTACCTGAAAAGCGCACAGCGGCCCTTTCAAAGGTTTGCCCGAGCTAACCAACAAATCTCAATCTCCAAGTGAATTTGTTTAACCAACGAGTTGGCCTGTCCAATGCAGCGAGCGAAAAGTAAATGAATCCTGCGAGTTCCAAAACATCATCTCACCAAAACTTTCAGGTACCTAAAATGGAGGGTTTCCTGAACGTGAAATAGCCGGCTATTTTGGGGGGTGCGGGGAAAACCCTTACATAAGCCTTCCAGATCTAGCTAGGGTTATATTAGAATGTGACAGTTTTGTAGAAGAAAACACTGGACATATATAGATTTGTTCGACAGATACGGTCGGACCTGCAAGGGAAATCACTGGAATTTGCTTCAGACTAACGGGTAGGTTGACCCTTCCAGAATCTCCAAATTGTGATTCGTCATGTTGTTGTTGTTGTTGTTGTTGTTGTTGTTGTTGTTGTTGTTGTTGTTGTCGTGGTCGTTGTTGATGTTGATGTTGTTCATGCTGTTGCATGTTTAGGAACAGGAAATGTTGCCGGGATTTCAACACAAACTGTTCACTACGTTTGAGGGAACCTAGCGACCTCACAGCATAAAGCACAAGTGTTTCATGTGAACAAAGTCCTAACCCCCACAAACGCGTGACACACAAAAAACATCAAACAATTTACTTTTACAAAGTGTTCACAACGGATACGTACGTATACAAATATGATATCCAATCCAAGGAAAGAAAACCAAAAACAAAGTGAGGCAACTATATATGTATATGTATATATATATATCATATTCAATTATATATAACACCATTACATACGTAGGTGGTGGTTTCAGATATTGTTTAATGTTCATCCCGAAAATTTGTGAAATGATCCAATTTGACTAAAGCATATTTTCGAGGTGGTTCCATCACCTAGTCATGCGAGGGATGTTTTTCTCTACACATGGATATGATTGGGATTTAGAATCACTTCCTATACCGCCTGCCCCATGAACTGGCAAACTGTACCACTGAATTAAAAAAAAAGGGTTCAGGAGTTTCCACTCAATGGAACTGGCCATATAAAAGTTCAATCCGAAGAAAACTATGCATTTTGTTTCATGTTCTTGTTTTGGTGAGGGAAGGAAAGATGATTAGCTTGTTTTTCCTAACTTTGTCAAGTCTTGGTAACTTGGTGTGTTCACCCAGTTGTTTGGTTGTTTTCTAACACTTCTTGGAGTTACATCCAAAAAAAACTTAACGGCTGAACCTAAAAATCACAGGAAAATCAGCTTCCAAACCTCCATGTTTGGGCCAAGGGATTGACAACAGCCATTGCCCGTTGCATAGTTTTCAAGACTAAGTGGCTCAAAATCCCAAAGGATCAAGACAGACCCGATAGGCCAATTGCTTTGAAGACCTGACATGGACAAACTCCTTGAAAAAATGGTTGGTTTCTAGTCCTTCAAAGATGTTTAGTTGAAAGAACTCCTTTTCCACTCTCCTTGTCCACTAAGGATTTTCATGGGGTAAACCGGTAAGATTGACCCTTTATTTGATTTGAGTGAGGGGATTCCCCGGGGGAAAATTTAGGGTGCAATTTTCGCATTTGTTGGATGCCACAAAACCAAGCCAGAGATGTGACGTTTCTGTAAACCAGAGATACCATGTTTCGGGAAGTTAGATATATAAATTCTACAGTTTATATATATATATATTATAAATGTATCCATCATCCCTGAAAATCACCTAAATATATCAACATCATTGCAACATCATTGCAACTCGCGCGATGTGGCAGCTGGTCCGTCGCTTGTGGCAGTTACTAGCTGATAGGTTGAGGCAATCTTGGGGCCACTGGTTGATTCACCCCATGACAGCGGCACCAAAACACCCCGTGCCTGTTCTGTGATCATGTTTGTGGGTGGTTGTTACACTTGAGCCACCTTATGTTTTTACAGGACTTAACCGTTTTATAATGTTTAAGTTTCTTTCATTTTATACGAAGCCTACATTTAGATAGCATCTCTTGCATACGCATTGACGTCCAAACTTTTTGGTATACCTGACACCCTAGAACTCGCAACCGCCCCAGGCGTGCTCAACCAATCTTTGAAACAGCCCAGCTTGTGCCCACATCTGCAGCGCTACCGGTAGCAGCGGGCGGGGAAGAATGCAGGTGCTGAGTTTCGGGAAATAGATGCAATAGATGAGCAATGAAAAAAACCCTGGTTGGTTAGGTTATATAGGGGATGAAATCCTACCCAGTTATTTAGGGATTATAATAAACCTTTATAAGGATCCCTATTAACCAACCAGGATTTCTTTCAAAGTAGTAAGGGGCCCTTTTTTTCGTGGCTCAAGATCGTGTTGATGCAGAAAACACCCAGATTTCTTGTTGGATCAACGTGTTTTGTTTTGGGGTTCATGCTTGCGACAGTCCGACCGACCCCATGAAGTTTTTCATCGATTTTTTTTCGGAAGCATCGGTCGGGCCATCCGCTCCAAAAAAGTCCCAATTTGGGAAATCTCCAGGCCTTTAGATGAGAGTTGGCTACAGGCCATGAGAAGTAGCCTGTGGAGTGGACAGGACCTGCTGGTTATGCTAAAACTTCCCCAACTTCGGGAAGTTTTCCCTTCAGCACTTGAACTTTCCCAAGAAAATGGTGTTTCTATCCCAAAAGAATGGAAATGGATGGAATAGGAGTTGCACAAAAATGCGGGTGATTTTCAAGATTTGGGACTCACGGCATTTCATTTCCAAATGTCGTGTGCATGTCCCGAAGTCGGAAGGCTAAAACGGCTCAATGACTAAACACAACCTGAAAATCAACCTTGGGTGGAAATGAAATCCATCCCCCAATGGTTTTAGGATGCCAAATCTTGATATGCGACATGTTTGTTTAATAGATTGAAATCGTAATTACCAAACTCAAGTAAGTACTGGTATGTTGTTGTTTCCCCGACACACATAAATATTAAATGTTAAATGTTTATACATGCTGTAATTAAAATTATGAGTTTGTTTATCTTCAAATTTGCCCCATGTTCCATGAATAGTTGCATTTGAAAGGCATTTTAGGCTGTATCACTCTTGCATCTATCTTCCAGTCCATAGGTATCCCAGTCTGTACAGGCAAAAATTCCTCCAAGACAGAAGGAAGTCCACTATACATAAGTAGCATGTTGATACCAATTGATAAAGGAGTTGTTCGAGGGGTATGTTCCAAAGATGTATACCAAAATATACGGAGATTCAAATACCAAATTTAGGAAGATCACTTTCTATAGTTATATTTCCACCCCCCAACTGAAAACCATGCACAGGAATGGCGCATGCCACAGCAAACGCCGTTGTCATCAATAAAAATCAATGGAATCTAAGAAGCAAGAAACCTATCTACCCAATGCCACTCACTCCAAGAAATAAGGCCTAATGAAGTGATAATTGAGGTTAATAATCACGAAGTAAGGCCTTATTTCTTGGAGAAGGTGGCATTGGGTCGGTATAGGTTTCTTAGATTCCCATGAAACCCCAACTAAAAATCTAGTTGGTGCAACCCCAAGTATTTGTTTGTCTTTCACCCCCCAAAAAATTGGGGAATTATCAGCTTCCCATTTTTGACATTTTGACGGACTCATATTTTTTCCCGAGTCGGGTTGGTTCCAACCGCCAACTAGAAAGGTTCCAACTGATCCAGGTTTTTTCCTTCCTCACCGCCCAAGAGCTCTGTCGTGCAGCGGAGCTTCAAGCATCTTTGAAGCCGTTGGCCTCCCAGGAGGACAGAAACGTGACAGACAGGTGACAGCAGATGCCGTGCCTTTAAAAAAAATCATGGCACCAAATTCTACTTGGATGTCCCAGGAATTTAGCCCCTGAAAGTTTAACATAGCCCCTGAAGATATACCATCCCAAAAGGAAAGTAGTCTTCCAACCATCATTTTTCAGGGGCTATGTTAAACTTCGGGAGGGTAGTAAATGGTTTCCAACCTACTTACAAATGGGATATATGAGGATTATAACCCACTCACTCACCGTTTACGAAGTTCCTGGGACATCCAAGTAGGGGCACCCCCCCACAATGCCAACACCTCGCGGCGTTATTTATTATTAACCACCATCCATTAAATAAACCACCACCATGCCTTAATAAGGCCATATTATGGCCTTATTTCCTGGGGAAGAAAGGACTTGTGGTGCCCTTCAATTCCAAAGATGATGCACAAAAAAGAGCAAAAAAGAAAACCAAAGGATCATCACTTACAAATCCTTGATGTTTCATCAATTTTTCGATTTTGTTTTTGAATTTGGTGGATTGGGTGCAGGTGCCTAGCTGAGTATTTTAGATAGAACTACCCCTCCCTAAGACTAACATCCCATCCAAAGGCAGTTGGGGAAGATGAGTTTGCCTTTCCCATTGGTGGAATATGGACGCGTTCCCTGGAGGGTAGGTTATTTGAGTTGCACATGGCCAATACTGTTGATGGAAGAAATCCTGCACCAGTTGAGAGGTAGCTTGTCCCATTATTTACAAGGTTTCATACATCCCAGGTGGTGCAGGATTTCTTCCATCAACAGTATCACAGCCAAGTAGGATGCTTATCCGAATTTGAACTGGAGACCGGATCTGCGGGGGAAGCCCAACATGTTTTTTGGGGTTCTGGTATCAGGTGGGTGGGAGCACTCACCGGATTGCCAGTAGACCTATGTACCAGGTATAGATGGGGGTGATCCAAAATGTTGGTACCATGAATGATGACTGTAGAGGAAACACCGAAAATAACCATAAAGTATACTGAACTGGGGGGGGATGGAAACCCTACATTGTGTTTTGGGGCATCAGTATTTTGGATAGCATCCCTTTGCTGCCTTGAAAGGGGAACTATGTTCCTTACCACCCTTTATGGCTAAGAAAACTAAAATCATTGGAGAGTCAGGAACCTTGTTCAGCGAAGGGATGCTGAGCACAAAGAGGAGGGTGCAAATAGGTCCCTAGTCTTTTGGATATAACTCCTACGGATTCGTCCTGGTTAGGGTTTTGGGGCATCCTCAAAACATCCTCATAAAGTATTTGAAACATTTTGAACTTCTAGCGTAAAGTCTAGTTTAACTTCAAAAAATCAAGGTTTGTTTTTTTCAATGGAAGGAATGTAGGGAGGTCTCCAGTCGTTCTGCGGATGACTTCAGGGCAAAGAGCCCATCAACCTATTCAACGGAGCTTCACTTTCAATGGCCTGGGGGTTTCATTGCCGTCCGTTTGAAATCATACTTCCTGGTCATGTGGTTGTGGTTCAGGATATCAATTTGAAACCCAAACAACCCCCCAAAGTCGCATTTGGATGTCTAGAATCAAAGATCATCTGAATCTGATTGTTTGCCTATAGATTTTTTCCAAGAAATCGTTGGAGAACAAAAACACTCATCCACTTGTGAATCCTGGTTACATGGTGTTTTCCCTGCCGATTGGCAAGGACCTTTGGAAGCATCTCTGTGTCGTACGTTGGCAAGGCGCATGGGACGCGTTCAAATTTGGCTCGGGTGCTGATGCCATTCGTAAGAGGTGAATTGGGGGATTCCCACCTGAGCCTCCCCAAAAAAAATACCCTCCTGGAAACTAACATATCCCCATACCGAGGACTTTTGAGTCGATGATTTTCCTTTTCCCCAGGTGGGATATGAACTCGTTCCCTGGAGGGTATGTGTTTTGTTTCCAAAAGATCATTGTGTAGAACTAAGATTTACTGAAAGATGGGGTGTTAATCAAAGTATTTCAGGTTCATTGGCGAAGAATATGGTGATATTTTGGATGTTATATTCCGTTTGTTCGGAAAGTCTTCCAGGAATCCTTCATGGAGGAATTATTGCAGTATTACAGTAGTCAAACCACAAACTTGAACCACCAACCAACCAATGGTTGAATCTAATATGAATGTTTAGCATGGGCAAACCTATAAAAAATATCAATAAACATGGATATTGGGAATCTAAGGGTACCCCCCTCAATACCATTCCCCTCAAGAAATCGGGCAGTTTTAAGGGATTATTAACCACCATGATCCCTTAATAAGGCCTTATTTCCTGAGGGGGCGGGGTGGCATTGATACGTTTGGATTCCCATAATAAAAGATGGATGCACATCGAATGGAAGATCATTTTCCCTTCTTAAATGGGTGATTTGTAGGTTCCATGTTAATCTTCAGGGGTGTATCTCATTTTGAGGGTGGACTTTTTTTTGAAAAAACGAAGGGAAAATCGGGTGGGTTTTTTAAGGGGTGCATAGGATTCATAGGATTCATACCCAGACACTTGGATGTATGGTGTATATATATATATACTGTGTGTACCAATATGGTGCCTGCGTTTGATTCCATCATAGCTGCATGGCGCTGGTAAGCAGCAGTAACTTATTGACAACTGCATCTCAAATCTTGAGGAAAAGGTCCTGAATGATGACTTGTCACTGCGGGCCCTGGCTGCGAGCTTGGCTGTGTTCCTGCCTCCAAAATTTCGTGGGCCTTGTCCGGAACTGAAAGCAGGGGCCGAAAGTGGAACCCAAAACTGTGCCTCCGAAAGAAAAATTTAGCTTTACGGACCCCAATTTTGGCCGCCATTTTTGATCCCCTTTCTGGCGCCGGCAATATTTAAAAAAGTCGGGCAGAAACCCGTGCGAAATTTTGGCTGCATTTCGAAGTACGACATACAGAATTACGAGCAGTTGCTCCCAACAGGTCGTCGCAACTTTTACCTATGTAATTGTTGCATCTTACAAAAATTAAGCTCTGCTGGCTGCCAACGCCAAAACCTGCTGGGAAGACAGCATGGCAAATTTCCGGTGGCACTTGTATATACATATATTTATATATATTTATATATATATACCTTTTTGCTATATCAAGATCAACCAAATGTAGGGACAACTACACCATACATTTTAAGCGTTTGGGATGCAAATCACCCAGGGAAAGTTTTTTCCCCGTTTTTTTGTGTGAAAACTGTGGTGGTTTCGGAGTTTGAAGGTGAAGGTTACGAAGGTTGGTAAACTCACCCATGGGAATCTGAGTGGCGGAATCTGAATGGCCGGATTGGCTTCAAACAATTTGAAGGGAACTTTTCTCTACCTGGTAATTCAAGGAAAGTGACCTTTAAAGGGATGGTGAGTTCACATGACCCTTAAAAAAAGGGTGTTTTTTGGTGACCAACCCAACGTTTTGGGGATGAAGTTGGGTCACGGCGGCTGAATCACTTGTCTGGAGGATGGACAGCCCCAGTAAATGGGATGATGCTCCAAGTATCAGAATGGGTCCTGGGAAACCAGATCTGGGAAACCTTGGATTCAGATCGTGACATCGAAATTGCACATCTTGTTTCCATCTCAATGAGTCTTTGATGTAAACCTCTTTAGATCAGGATGTATGAATTCCATGGACTGCGAGATCATCAAGTGGTAGAGAAAAACAAAAACCGCAGAACTTGAGGCGACTCCCTTGGCAACTGGAAGTTGCCTTGAGTTCCTGGGGAGTTTCCGAATTAAAAGTCCTTGTAAACTTTCCCTAATTGTAGCAGGAGAAGGTGGTAAAATAAGTTTAATGAAGTCATATCAAGTCACCAGGTTGGCTCCGAAAAATCCATCCCAAGATCTCTCCATCTCGATTCCGGCACCGCCAGATAAGCAATTCATGCCAACACTTCTTTTCCGCAACGGTCTCTTTGCACAAAGAAAATCGTATTGGGATTTGGGGTTTGGGGTGTCGAACATCTTTATCACTTGCCACTCAAATGGATCAAATGGGGTTGAGGATGGTTGGCCGGTGTTAGTTTGAAGGATACCATACAGAAGGCGGTGTGTTTTGATTCTTGGTGCATCATTTATATTTTGTTGTGTTCACATTAGTTTATTGAATACATATGAATACGTAGATATGATATATTGTTATATTTACCCAGATTTCGCGGTAGCAGCCACAACTGAAGAAGTTGGAGATCTAAGGCAATTATCGAGGTCTGTCGTTGACAGTCTCCGAGTGTAAATCCTTACTTCGACAGCGTGGCCACGGGACCAAAATGGCACCCCCAACGGACAGGGGGCCCAGCCCGAAGTCATTCGTTGATTCTTTGATCGCTGGGTGGATTTTTTGGTGTGAAAGATGTGGGGAGGATAATGGAATGAGAGCTTTCTCAACAAATTCAAGAAAGGCACGGTCTTTCTTGCTGCTCCAACTGGTTGGTTGTTCCATTGTTTTTTGCGCGGAACACGGGGTGTTGTTGGCGGTTTGTATTTTTTTTGTTGTTTGTGGTCTCACCCGTGTTCAGATCGTCGTTGTATGTTTGCTTCCACCATTGTGGGTGTTCTTGCGTGGTTGAATTTATTTGTTGTTGTATCCTGGTAGTTGTTGTCCTTGATGATAGCCATGATGAAATTTGTTCTTCCTCAGTTTCTTCGCAGCAAGCCGTACTTGCCAGTTCTGTTGGGAAAACTTGAAAGGGAAACTTCCCAACTTCAACAACTTTATAAAATGGTGGGTTTTCATATGATGTAGCAAGGAAATCCTACTGCAAAGTCTTAGAAAAAGTACCAAAAAGTTTCAGAGGCATCATGTGTCGTTTGCTTTGGAAGCAAATCACACGTAGCTAGCTTGCCAAAACATGTATAAGCTTTGAACTCGGGGATGTTGAAGTGAATGTAAACCTACTATAACCAACTTGGATGTCCCAGTTCGTTGGGTTGAGATGTGAAAAATACCGTTAATTTGTAAAGCAGAAATTGACCATGAAGTCAAGTTACACTCTGGTAAACTAACCTAGCTGGCTGGAAAATGGACCCTGAATGAATGAAGATGTATTTCCTATTGAAAATGGTGATTTTCCAGCCAGCCATATTAGTTTACCAGAGGGTAGGAAACAGATGATTTTGGTATATTTTCCCACCCATACCGCCCAAAATCATTGAACTTCACGAACTTTAAAAAAAGATGCACCTGAAACTAATGGAAATATATGGAAAGTCTTCATCTTTTCAAGGCTTCAAATTGATGCTTTTGGTCAAGGGGGAATCCAGTGATTTCCTGCCAGGAGAAGAGCGAACTGCTGGAGGCAGTACATGAATCAAATCCACAACTGCCAGGCTCTGTTGAATGAAGCTGTCCATTTGTTTTCGGGGCGTTTGGTCATAGAATCCTTGAACTCTTGTGAGAAGGAAACCACAAAAAAAAAGCGCTTGAAGCACCTTAAGTACCTCCAGTCATGATGATGAGCCACAGTGCATTTGAAAGAGACAGATATTAAGGTATAACAAAACTAACAATATAGAAGATGAAGGGGAAGTGTTTGTTTTCAACCCACGATTTCACGAAACATTTTCAGGATTTCTGGTTATTTTGTGTGGTTCACATCGTATCCCCATTGAACCTCAACTCGCCTCGGCCCTGAGGTGTAGGACCTGACCCGCTGCCCATTTCAAGCAAATGGACGCTTGGATGCACTACAAGAACATCCCCTTTTTAAAGAGACTACGGATGAAAAGAATTTCCCTGTAATAAAGATCTCTTGTGTAAAGATTTAGGTTTTGTTGCTATGTTTGGAAAAATCTTGGACGTGTACAATGGTATATAAGGTCAGGGATTGTGGATTGTCCCTAGTTCGGAGGTAAGTCCATTGATTTGAGTATTTCCAAGGTTCGTGACATCAACATGAACCTGCTAAAACATCCGCGATGTGAATCTAGTTTTGAGCTCATAAAAAAAGTCGGGGCCATCATGAAACCAACACAAAAAGTGTGATACAGATGTAAATACATCTGGGAACCAGAATCAATGTTGACTACCTACCACCTACCAGAAGTGTTCCATTCCTCCTGGTGAAGCGGAGCACTGTTTCAAACCTAGGATGATGGAAACAAAATGTATTTGTATAACATGGAGAGATCAAACATGCAACAGAAAAAAACATCAGAAAGAAATCACATGGTAGGAGGCATCACATTGCTACACTTACAGTTGACACTCAGACAACTTTTCTATCCATACTTGTTTTTCAACCAAAAAGTCGTTGAGCACTGGCGATTCAGAACGCCTGAACAGGGCCGTAGAGTGCTGTAAAGATGTTTGGTAAATCCATGAGTGGTCCAGATGTCAAGAAATCCAGTCAATAAAACTTCCATATCTTCCATTCAAAACGAGGCTGCCACCAGGATGCCGCCAGTAGCATAATTATCATTGCCATCATCATCATCATCATCATCATCATCATCATCATCATTTTCTTCTTCTTCTTTTTTTTCTTCTTCTTCTTCTTCTTCATCATCATCATCATCGTCGTCTTCATCTTCATCTTCATCATCATCATCATCATCATCTTCTTCTTTTTCATGGTCATCTCATGTGTCCAAGATCGTTCCTGGATTCCCCTCTTCCTTTCTGAAGTCCTTCAGGAAGCGCAGCTATGCCTATGCGGAACTGGATAGCAAACGAACAAACATCACACTTCAGGAGGCGATTTGCAGTTCAGAGGGTTACTGTGTTCACAAATCTGACATGAAAATCACCTCTTGGATGGCATAAAACTACTATATTGGGTTACACATGGACAGATTACTTATCAATCTTATCAACTGGTTTTAGCTGGATTTCTGAACCATCAAAACAGTACCAGTTCATCATTTTGGATCTCAAAGAATCCTTTGAGCTCACTGATGTTCGATGACGATGGTAAATCTCTGTAGCTTCCCGAAGATGCATTTTTTGCGAATGCAGCAGGTCTAATCCTAATCGATATACCCATGACGGATCCATGGGACTGGTATGTTTATACCTACATGAATGGGTGAATTTTATGATCAATGTAGGGATAGATATACCATGCACACATGGATCCTATGGGTATATGATAGAACTTAATTAGCGACATATACATGGTTTCTTTTAGTATAATGTGAGATGGCTGTTTTTTTTTTCAATCTCACCAACCCAAAGAGGTATCGAAGCCAAGTGAGCAAGGCAGCAAGGCCCAAAAACCAGAGTCGATTTTGAATCCTACCCTGGGGGGTTTTGTTTGGGATGATTTCATAAGCCAGTTTTAAGGATTCTTATTAACTAACTAATATAGTGGAATGTCACTGGTGGTTTTTTTGTTGCCGTTGTTCACTTTAGGATTTTGGGACAAAAACTCATGGCTTTGAGCCTTGTTGGAGGTGGCGCACTTCCGGTGGCAACTTGTTTATCATGGCCGTCCATCTTCCATGGGCTTCAGGCTGATGCAGATTTTGGTACTTGTTGTCGTTGCTGTTTTGGTTTTTCTTTCACCAAACTTCCAGCCAACATGTGTGTGTGTGTGTGTGTGTGTCACTTCCCAAGTTTGTGTTGAAAAGTTGCCCCGCAGTTTGGATGATTTCCCCCTTCCATTTTCCAGGGGAACTTTAAAGTTTTTGAATTTTAAGCATGATACTGTTGGCTGAATTCCTGCACAACCTGGAATGTCAAAAAAACAATTTGACCAAAATGTTTCAGTTGGCTATCAACAGTGAGATAGCGAAGCCTTTTCGGGCTTGTGAAGAGGAGAGTAGAACATTTTTATAACCCATACCATCGGACTGACAAATCTAAGCACCGTTTCTTGCTGTGTGGCTTCACCAGGCATTTCCAGAAGAATGGAGTCTTTGTTTCTCCCCACTTTGGAGAAACACGGTGGCTACTTGGCCATCACTGGTTTATACCGGTAAACAATGCGTCACCAGTTCACCATTGCTATGGTTCAACATGACTGACCTAAAGTGCAATGTTTCACGTAGAATTATGACCAAATGATACCAAATGATCATCATATTAATCACCAAAAATTGTGATTCCCGAAATGGCAGAATTGATTGAGCCTAGTTCTTCTGATCTTGGTATCATTGTTACATCTACTCGAGAGCTAGTCGAAAGAGCTCAGATTTGTGTTTTGGTTTCTTTGAATTATAGCAACCAAAAAAGTCGACAGGATGACTGGGTGGTGGTTTGAAATATTTTTTTTTTTCACCCCTACCAGGGGAAATGATCCAATTTGACTAATATTTTTCAGTTGGGTTGAAAGCACCAACTAGATAGGCTTGATGTTTGCACTATATGAATTTCTTTTGGGGTAAAGATGATGTTTTGAAACATGGCTTCAGGTAACTTCACAACCGAAAAACTCGTCTTCCAAGATCCGTTATTTTCGGCATGTTCATTATAGTCTCAGGCAGACTCTTCTCAGCCAATGTTAGATGCCAGTCATTGCCAGTTGCCATGATTGCACATATGTTGACCCAAATTGGGAAATCTCTGAAAATTATGTGGATTTCCAGTAGCTGTTGGAATTTTGAGTCTAGGAAATTCACCGGGATAGGGGAGTTTTTTTGCTTTTTGATCCCAAAATGTTCTTGAAAGATAGCTACGATTCAGCACCTGCCTTCTTTTTTTTGTTGTTCTTGTTCTTGTTGTTGTTATTGTTCTGATTGTTGTTGTTGTTGTTGTTGTTGTTGTTGTTGTTGTTGTTGTTGTTGTTGTTGTTGTTGTTGTTGTTGTTGTATTTGTTGTATTTGTTGTTGTTGTTGTTGTTGTTGTTGTTGTTGTTGTTGTTGTTTTCAATGGCCAAAAGATGTTTTTTGAACAACTCCCAACATGGTGCAATTCGTCCTGAGCCTTTCGATTTGATGTTCGTTCAAACAGAGGTTCCTGGAGCAAGAGGGTCATTTGTTTACCTTGGAAGGGATGGCTCCATTGCAGGTTCGGCGGCTGGGAAGGTCAAAAATTGGAAGTTCATCTATTTGGAGCCAGTTATAAGTAGGCTTATGCCTCCACTTATCAGGGTGAAATTAGCCCAGTTACCCATTTATAGGGGTTATACATAAAGACTCCATTTAAACCTAGGCTCGGGGCCCATCTTGTAAGGATCCAGGTATGTCCTAAGGAAGGGATTTCCCCGATCCAATCGACCGGTAAACAAACATAACCCTGGAAATTAAAGACCATTAAAACGAAATACTCCCTCTGGAATTGCTGATTATAAGTCCCTACTAAATATAATGGTCTTTTGCAAAAAACTATTTATTTTTCATGGTTTTTCTAAAGATCAAACTCTAAGGTTGTTTCAACACACCTTTGGAACACACCCCTAAACCTTTACCAACAGGCCATAATGGGATTCCTTTCATAGTTGCCCAAGGGGATTGCCTGGGGTGTGCTCTAGGGTTGTGTTGTAATTTTCTTGGACAAACACATTCACTAAACATTGGTCGCCGTTCCAGGAACTCCAGGTGTGAATCCAACTCATGAGGTCCAAAACGTGGACATTTAGTCCCCCGAAATGCCCAATCTAGGGGGCACGGTACACTCAACACGTTGTTTTTTGACAAGCTCCAACATTCGAGAAACAGGTAGAGATGAGGTAATTCTGTTCTAATTGTATACCCTTTCAATCACTTGGAACATCCAAACACACCAAGGAATCGTATGGAATCGCTAACTTTGGACGAAATTTCTGGAAAAAAAACGATCGCCATATTTCTGCAACAAATGTTGTGCATGCTCCAACACATGCCCATTTGTTCATCACTAAGCACGGCAACTTTTAAATTGGGATATCCCAATTTCGCTGAGCCAATGGAGCCCGAAATGAAAGTTTAAGGTTAGCAAATTGGCTGAGGAATCCCCAATACGATACCCCATGGATACCAGATTTTTCTTAGGTCAGATGTGTTTTTTTTTCATCCAGCCGTCCGGGTGTACCGGTGTACCTGCAAATTGCTAGCCGGGGCAACCATCTAAACGATACCACAATGGGATCTACCGGCCCCTACCAGGTTTAAAAAATCCACCAAAAAAAAACCGGCGCCGCAACGCCTGGAAACCGCCTTCATCGCAGGTACACCGGGAACCAGTGTCTTGGTCTTACTTTTGGGAGTGAAGAAGGCTAAGGTCTTTGGGATATGATTTGGATCTATTCCTCCTAAACCCCTCCGGGCCGGGCCCTAGGATGCTGGCTCGTGGAAAGTGAGTCGGTTTAGTTTCGGGATCCCTGATCCTAAAGAGTATAGCATCATCCTGGTGGTGACTATCACTGGATGGGGGGAGGGTTAGATCCAAGACTTGATACTAACACATTAACTAGCAACAGTCCCACATTTTTCTGGCACTTTGAGAATGGGAGGCACCAAAAAGATATCTTCATAATTGGCTGTTTGACAGAGGCTGGGACGAAACTATATTATCTTACCATTGTTTGATGCAGAAGTTTCTAATTGATGAGAGTGTGATGGCAACTGTGCAAGAAGTAGTACAAGGAGTTTGATGTTTGCCATTTCGAGTCGCTAGGTCTAGGATACTAACAACAAAGGTTCCTCGAGTGCCTGCAGTTGGTCACAGTAGCCCTTCAGTAGGGTAGCTCCTGAACTCCTTGGTTTCCAGCAGTGGTTTCATACAAAGAATCTTGAAACCCAACATTTTATTAAATGCCGTTTGGGAGGGATGAACATTTGCTTCCGACTTTTGGAAGCTAGGCTACAGATTTATGTTTAAAAAAAAGAGTCCCCATTGCATGTGGACGTGTTAGAGTTAGAGTGATATTATGTCGATATCCTTCAGTATTCCCTCCAGGGAACTAACATATCCCCTACCAGCCCTCACTTTTGAGTTGATGATGTTCCTTTTCCCGTTTGGTGGGATAGGTTGCCTCGTTTCCTGGAGGGGTACTAACATAGCAATGGATTAGCAACCGAAACTCATCATATTAAACAAAGAAAGACAGCTACAGATGGTGGGATTTTTTCTAGTTAGATATCTTACCCTCCAGTTAAACTAACATCTTCCCTAAAAATGATGTTTGTTCGAGAGGAATTCCCTTTCAACTATGTGGATGTTTGGTGTCCATGTTAGTTTTCGGTCGGGGTGTACATAATACATCTTCAAATCCCTGAGGATCCATGTATGGTATATTTACCTACATTTGGTTGATTTTTATGGTAAATGTAGGTAAATATATCATACATGGATCCTCAGGGAATGGTCCATTGTTTAAAAAGGCCATGTTGTTTCATACCTCACAAACTTGATTAGCCGCTAAGCTAAGGAAACATGGGGCTGGATCTTGGGTGCCAACACAAGTGCCCGAAACAGAGATGGTAATGGTTCACCGGGTTCGCAATGAAAAAAACCCGGCCCCTGGTTGGTTGGGGTATTTGTTGGGGATGACATTTCCTACCCAGTTATATAGGGATTATTTCATTAACCATTATAATTATAAGGATCCCTATTAACCAACCTAGTAGAATGGAAAGTAGTAAGGGTTTTTTTTTCGTGGCTCACCTGAAAATCAGACCCTCAGAAAGGAGATTCCTTTTCAGGAACCATCATTTTCAGGTTTCCAGCTGTTATACTTTTGGAGGTGGGATCAAAAAGTTCACACTCACCCTTGTGATGTAGTATGAAAAAAATCCCTTGCAAAAGCCTGACTATATTATAGAGTTTGTTTTATGTTTTGGGACATAAGTATTTTAGCCTCACTAGAACAAGTATTTACAATACCTCATGTTCAAACAGTCAAACAGAGTGTATGGATATCCTACAAAAAAAACGATCATGCCCCCAACACTTCTTGTTACAAAAAAAATGATGAATGCACAGAGAATCTTCACAACTCTCATCGCGTTAAGGATCCGGGAATCCTTCCAAGATGATTTTGGAAATTTGGCAAAAACATATGAGAATATATTCTCCAGTGCATTAGCATATCCCACCATGGGAAGTGAAAGATTATGTTGATCAGGAGGGTGCTACCCAGATGGTATGTTTAAAGTTAATGTCGCGTTGATTGTTGGAGGTTTGATGTTCAGGGAGATCTGCCTGTAAATTCAGTCCTGGAGGGAAAAGCCACGAGAATGCAGAGATCGATTCATTTTCCGGACACGTTAAACATGGCATGATATGAATATATATGATGTCACACCAGAAGGTCGTTAAGGTAGTCATACGAGACCAGACCAAAACATATTGGTTTGTAATTATTAGTAAATATTGCAGGGGGTCGTTGCTTTCTGGAGGGACAGTGTCAAGAAATGAAATTTTCTGGTGTCAACATAGAAGCGTCTTTTGGATATAGTCAAATTGGACTGACATGAGGAGACCGAAAAGCAGAAAAAATGGTGGTGTAGATAAGAAACCGGTTGCAGGGATTTCCAGATGGGCAACAGGTGTATCCCTGGACCATGTGTCAGTTTTCCTTGTTTTTTGGTTGGGTTTTGTGAAGCATTTAAGGCATTCTTGTCAGAATCAGAATGAAATTGACCTTAACTGACCTCATCAGGCAAGAATTAATGAAACCTCATCAAACCTCTTAGTTAAATTGGTAATTCATCTCCCTATGCTATTTATTGCACTGAAATTATTGACCTTATTCAAGTTGGTTTGATGTCGATAACCTGCACCACCTGGGTGGGATGTCGACATGGAGGATCATTACCACCAACTCGACTCACTTAGTCAACTTGGTGACTCAGACTCTCGTGATGCTGAATTACAGTGCCCGATTATACCCCCGGTGAACTAGGGACAAAATTTGAAGATGTATTTCCTATTGAAGATGGGGATATGAGGATATTTCATTGGCCATGTTTGTTTACTGGAGGATATGCAAATATGAAAACTTCATGTCTTGGTGTGGAAGAAATCTTCATAATTTGTCGGCACTTCGCAGCGGCTTTGTAGGAATTTGTTTGAACCCCCCATGGGTGACAGAACAAAAATCCCAACCATGATGCGAGGAAACTTACCGGAAATGGTGGCTTTGCGAAAGTATTTCACTTATAATATACGTAATATTTGTATGTGGCTCAGCACTGCTGGGCGTATAATTTCTACAGCCATTTGCATGCCATTCCTGAGACATCCTGAAAATATGACGATTTTTCGAATCCCCATGAAGTTCCCGGTGGTATTTTGTTGGATGGCGGTGATGGTTGTCGCTTTACATCGGCAGGTACTGAATACCATTCCGTTGAGATCACAGATTCCACGTTGCCATGACAGGAAAAAGTGGCCTTTTTGGAAAGGCAGAAGTTGCGTTGGTTGATATATGTGCGATCGGGTCTTAAATTCCCAGTATTTCGATATACAATGGGGTTTCTTTTGATATATAATAGATCCATTTATATACATTAATTATTCCCTAATTATATACAATTCCTTATTCTCAGTATATAATAGGGATTAATAGGGGATGGTCCGGGGATGGTCATCAACCCAGATTACGTAGAGGTTTATACAACCTTTTAGAAGGATTCCCAAAAAAAAAGGTGGGGATGACCAGAAATAACGGCAATCACATTGTCACTGTGGACCTCTGACTCTGTATGATTTTCATCCCTCAAGCACAGCTGGCAGACCAGATAATCAGGGTACAGAAATTTGTGGAGACTCAATCTCGAATCATCACCCAATGATGATTTGTCAATTTGTTTTTTGTTCAGAAGAAGTTGGATTGTAGTGCAAAAGCAGAACCTGAAGGTACAGTAGAAATTTGGCAAATTTCTTGTGTACATTCGCTGCTTTTTTTTCGTGCTCAGCTCTGACATGGATCTTCCACAAAAGAGGAAGCCAACAAAAACCTATGAATCAAGCAAAAAACACCAGGTGGTGGCAACTCAAATATTTCTTCATTTTCTCCCCGAAAATTTGGGGAAGATGAACCCATTTTGACGACCATATTTTTCAGATGGGTTGGTGAGCCAACCACCAACCTAGAACAGGTGGGCTAGGGAACCTTGGGGGGGTTGGCTCAACACAATTTCAACCCGGGAGCCTGGCAAATCACAGAAAATCACAGCACCAGCACCGTGCCATTTTTTGGGGGGGGTTCACGGTTTGAATTTGTACAAGGAGTGCACAATATTGTATGTTCCTGAGTTCAAGTTCGACGTTTGGTGAACGTTTCAGGGGGCATTTCGGGCATTGTCAGAAAAACCGGTGTGAAGATCCCGTCTCCACTCAAGAGAGCAGCTGCTAACTTTTTTAGGGTGGCAACTCAAATATTTGTTCATTTTCACCCCTACCTGGGAAATGATGGAATTTGACTAATATTTTTCAGGTGGGTTGAAATCACCAACTAGTCTGCACGATTTACGGGCTCCTATTTTCGTTGAACTAACAATTTCCTGAAGGTTCTACGAGGAGGTCAATGGAATTCTTCGGGTAAGGAGCTACTGCGAGATTGCATTCAGCAGTAAAAGTTTCTTATGTGAACCCATGGACACTACAGGACTTTGAAGGTGTTGCTGCCCGTACCTTTCGTGTTAAGTATTTGATCGCTTTTTATATTTTCGATATTGAAGTAAAACTCTGCAATGGCGCAATGCGCAGTGGATGCTTGCAGCGTGGCACAGCAAAGGACCCTGCCATTGCCATTCTGGTACTTTGGGTTTGGAGAATTGTCATCAAAAAACAAAAAACACATAATTGGTATATACTTATGGCTTGCCTCCTGTCCGTTCATTTCAGAGAAGCAAGTTTTGCCCTTTGTTAGTCACAGTGAAATTATGACAAGGTTTCACATGATTTTTTAGGGTGAAGCGGTTTCAACAGCATATAATTTGAGCAGGTATGCAGTATGCCATGGTATGCATGTCAACCACCAATCAACCTCTAACTTCTATCTAAGTCCTGTTGAATTCTAATTGCTAAAAGAACAGCCTTATCTAGCCCAATGGCATCCAATTGTTTTTGTACTAGGCTGGATATGCATATAAGAACTGCACTGCAAACCAAAGCCACCTCTAAACATTCAGTGAAATCGGGAAGGTACCCCTGGAAGATACCACTTAAAATGAGTCCCTAAAAATCCATTAAAATGGTGTTAAAATGAGGATAAATGGGGGTTAATCCTCCAAAACAGGGGTTAGGGTACCATTCCAGGGTCCCTGGGTAAATCTCCAAAACATGTTTTAACTGGGTGTTTCCCCGAAAATCCGTAAAGTCAGAACTATTTACATCGAGAATTTTGATGATTTGCATCGGCTATATTTGATGCTGTTTCAAGTTTGAGAAAATGCTTAGTTTGGTTTGACATCTTGATATTTCACTCAGAATCCTTTTATCAATAATCTAATTTGACTTATTAGAAATCAATTTGAGTGCAAAATGAATTGCGGACCAAACCATCGCGTCAAATTCCCAAAAGTGATCTTCATTCAGTTTCAGTTTAGTGAAATTATGTGGAATTTTGACAGGGAAAGATGGAAGTCAGATCAAGTCAGGCAGATCATGGAAATCATGATCACCGATTCTACTTGGCAATATCTTTCTCACTCCCGAATTCCAGCAAAAACTGATAGAACTCCCGAAGTTTAACAGCTGGCTTTACTAAAAAGTTATTATCCCCCAAAGGAAAGGATCGTGCTCCAACCATTATTTGTTCAGTGGCGAGCTGTTACACTTCAGCAAGGACTGCGCCAAGGAGATTGGAGCGCTCGGCAAAGGAACACAATGGAGAGAAACTTTTCGTGGGAAATTGGATTTTTCAACCAACCACCATGGTGAAATCCTTTTCTTTGACTACTAACATGAGTCATTTGTCTTGGGGGATTGTCAAGCAGCACCGAATTTCGAGATGCAGGTCATGGCTATAGGCTATATATGTATAGTAATTACATGTATTTGTATACTATGATATTGTTTCATTCGAGAGACCTCACCTAACCCTCTGCCCTGAGCTTACTGATGGTAAAATGTAGTCAAATCAATTGTGTTTTGTTCAGATTTAGTAGTGTTCCAATTACCAAGAAACATCATGATTTGCTATACACTGCTGTGTTTTGGGGTATTTTGTTGCCGGATGTTTCTTTTTCCACTGCAGTGGCTCGTTGCAGATTTGTCCCCTCTACAGTTTCGCAAACAGATCTAAATATATCTAAATATTGGTTTGCAGGGTTTGGCTTTGATTCAGGGCCAAATCTACAACCCCGCATACATCAAATAAGAAAAAACAGCAAAGAAGATTCCCCAATCGATAAATTATGAATTTCCAATGTTGCATCAAGAGCCTGTAACCTGAAGCCATTTTACTTGGTTGGCTTTGGTTCCACTACTCAGCGAAGTGTTGGGCATATCTGATGTTTTTCATTTTTTACCATCAAAAAAGATCAGGGAACGATATGAATATGTCTCCCCACTCACCCTCAAACAGGGTAAGATGTCCCAGTTGAATTCCGTTTCAATCCATGAATGAAACGAGTGGTTTTTCCCAGCACCAACTACTCAGGAAGCCGTTCGCAAGTTGGCCATTATGGAGATCCAGGACGGTCTCGTGAGCATTGAAACTTCCATCTTCCTTGCAGTGATTCCAAGTTGGTGATTACATCCCCGAAAACAAACGGGTGGATACCCAAAATGATGGAATAGTTTGGAAAAGGTGGACTCCTTTGAAATATGGCCATTTTTGATATCTATGTTAGATTCCTGGGGTGTACCCTCCTTGCAACTAACAGCAAGTTTACCACCTGAAAATGGATGGGAAAGGAAGATGATTCATTTCCTTAACCTGGCGTTTAGGCCTATATTTTCACTGGCCAACTGTTAGGTTCAGGGAGGCTACCCATCATATTGCCTGTTACCACTGCTGTTAAGGGGTCAGAGAGGGGAAGAGTCAATCTTTGAACCGAAGGTCCATGAAAAGAGTTTCCTTTTCGAAGACCTTTGGTATGCCATGAACATTTCTGGGGAAAGTTTTGTAAAACTCTTCGATTAGATGGATAAGGTGATTTCAGTTCTAAATTGGCATCAATAGATTTGAATAGCCTGTGTTGCAGTTACAAGGGTTCTTCTTGTATCACCAGCAAATCATAGAGAACTTTCAAGCAGATTCCAATATTCTTTCCTCGTTCATGGAGAACCCACAGTTTCCAATAGCATTTCGGGCAGGTTTTTTTGATGCTGCCGGACACTCCTCCAACAATTAGGGCCTAAGGGGTCGTCCATCAACTCCAGGTTCACTTCTGCTCGGCAACAGGTTTTATTTTGGGTTGATTTTACTCCCATGAAACTTGACATGGAAGCTGAAAATACCTGAAACATCACCTTTTTTCTCGTAAAAAAAGAAAAAACGCCATCTGCGAGTCAACATTTCAAGATGTTAATTTTTGTCCCAAAGGACTCGGAAATTGTGGTTGGATTCCCAGCAGTTTTCGGGGGGGGGGGGTTCGGAGAACCAACTCCGTTGGAAGAGAAGATGACCATGCCCAAGATGTGAGGTCCACAAATTCATCGGGAAGCCGACACCCCAAAAACCCACGTTAGTCTGCCGCTGCCTTTCAAATGGCAACACCGAAACGTACAACCGGGGTTAAGTATAAGAAAAATTGGGATTTGAAACTTGGAAACTATATGATATATCTAGAACCCGAATAGGACTTTTGTTTTGATTGGAAAACGCCTTGTTTTGGGGGGGTTGACCTTCGAACATAGAGGTCAGTTGGGTTTCAGGTACAAGTATAAAATTATGGCTACACTGTTTAAATACAGGGGCCGTGACAATCTAGCAAAAACCAAGGTTTCCCAATCAAGTTATCAAGGTTTACCAATCAAGTTATCAAGGCACTATGGCGTCGTGTCGTTTTTTTCCCCTTTGGTACATCAACAAGGCCTTGCTATTCACACGGGCAGCTACTACTTGGAGCATCATCCCAGTTAGTAACTATAGTTAGCAACTATGGTTAATAAGGTTAATAAGTCCCCGAAGTATGGTTGTTCCCCTTCCAAATGATTTAAATGGCTTATAACTTATAAATGGGGGTTACTAATCACTTACTAGCTAACTGGGATGATCCTCCAAGTAGGTCTATGGGGCCCTGCGTCGCTGAGCTGGCCGCACAGGACCTGCGTCCAGACATCATTACACAGAATACCATCCTCACGGCAGCGGTTGGGATTCTCAGTGACTCTATGAGGCGCTGTGATCCCATAGGATCCATGGGACTGGTATATTTACCTACATTCACCAGGTTTTTTTGATGGTAAATGATGATACATGTAAGTAAATATGCCATACATGGATCCTATGTGCTTTTTTTTTTGGGGGGGGGGGAACTTCTTTGGGGCAATCCCTTTTGACTACCAATCACCGGTCACTAGAAAATGTATTTTGCAAGGGAACCTCAAAAAACTACTGAATTCAGGTTGTTCAAGTCTTATATTCAGACGTATTTTAATGATTTTTAGTCATTCCCATGTAACAACCACTTCATTGTTAATCCTGGACATGTTTTCTTGAAAAGGTTTCAAACTTGTTGAATGTTAAGCTGTAGTTTCGGCATGTGATTAGGCTCTCAAATCCAATGGAATGATGGGATGACACGAACACATATCGAATTTGTACATCCCACTGTGGTTGGGTGCATTTCATCAAGAAATCACGCAATCTCACTACTCTCCCTGAAACTAACATAGCCCCTAAAAATAAGCCATCCCAAAACGAAACTAGTCCAACCATGATTTTTGATTTTTCAGGTGCTATGTTAGTTTCAGGGAGGGTAACCATTTCAGTAAGGTAGAATCAAAAGCCGGCTGTGTTGTCGAATAGATGGCTCAGATGTGTAGCCAGCCGGGTTTGGTCAAAAGGATCTTGGTTTTTACCAACAGAAAAGACCTGACCTTTTCTCATGGTCAACATGTGTACTGTCATCGTTTTGCTCACTCAGAATGATATTTTTGGCTAGGAAGTGGCCCTCAAATATACACAATCCTTCTTGAACGAGGTCATCCCAACGATCCACAAACTCGCCAAACCAAGCCCAACTTTTTGGGCCGAAACTTCCCCGGTTGTCTCCTCAGATGCGTTTGCAACACTGGACTTGGGCTTTGGAATGGCAGAAGCTGTTGCAAGCCAAAGGATACCAGGGAGATGAGGTGCGGAGATGGGCGATGCACTGAGCTATGACCCCAGTTTTCGTTGTTTGGGAGTGTTAGGGGGGGTGGAGATTCAACGAAAACATATGAAACATGAAATTAGCATTGATCAAAATCCTTGTTACATTTGATATTAGCTACATTCCATTATATTGGTTGATAGGGATCCCTATACTGGCAGTTACAAACCTTGTATAGATGTGGAATTAGCATAATTCCCTATATTCAGCAAATGATCAGGGTTTTTGGAGTGGGAAACATATGGTAAAACCATGATTTTTTTCGTTGGAAAGGGGTAGGTTTTTCGAGGGTAAGAAATCTACTAACTTGAAGAAGCGGCTACCCATGTGGTGGCCCTCAAAATGGGGATGAAGGTCTTGAAGGTCTCAGAACGGGCAACAGAAAGCTCTCAAACGTTGAAAATCTGGTGGGGTGAGTTTTGTTTTCCTTTGAAGCAGAGGTTTTGACCTGCCCCTGAAGGTGGTAATTCGGTACTAAGGGGGGTACTCCACTAAGGAGGGTACTGTTCTATATTGATAGGTGTATGTGGGGTAGTTTGGTATTGATCCTTTGCAGCAAGAGATACTTAGTTTTACTATGTTGTACTGTACTCCTTTGGTTGATATCATCGGATGGCACTCTGGTGACAATCTCATAGCAATCATCTGGAGCAAAAGTTAGCAAAAAGGTGCCCCTTATCCATTTGTTAACATTTGTTAGTCTAACATCTGCCAGGTCACATGTGGCTTGCTTGTCAAAGCACAAGGGGAAGCAACATGGCAGGCCGCGCAGGCAGGGTTCCAACAGTTTTTGTCGGAGGGGTGATTTTTGGCCAAGGTGTTGTGGAAGATGGATGTCTTCAAACGACTGATATTACACCTCCCGAAGTTTAACATAGACATAACCCCTGAAAAATGATGGGAATGGAAGACTTCCTTCTGGGATCTTCCAACTTTTCAGGGGCGAACTCGCTGTTAAACTTCAGTTGGGTATTCCAAATGAGACCTGGCAATTCGACCTCTCGATTCCAGGCCTCCCTTGGGCATGCAGAGAGCCGTGCCACGGTGGTCTCCTACGGTTCCGCGTTGAGCGCCATGGAGCAGCGTGGTGTGTGGCAAGAGGTCGGGCACCCAAGGAGGAGATGGTGGGTTTTACAGGTGAAAGTTACCGAGATTCTGCAAGANAATTTCGGGGGGTGTAGGTTATATTGATAAAGTTATACTTAAAAAAAGATGAATCAAGAAAGAATAGAATGAATATCGCGATGTAGTAATAATGTATATATATATATTATATATACAAGATTTTATGCGTATTACATCGTATTACTGTATGTATGTACTGATTCTATGTAGTTTCGGCTCCGAAATGTGAGGACATGATTTCTGAATAGCTGAAATTGCTTACACTGATACTTGTAATGTCAGATTTTGAAAGAGCATGCAGACAATGATGATGTTGAGGTTGATGCACAACAACAGTAGCGCATTCAACTCTCATTTTTCGTAGATTTCCATTTCGGGATTTCTTTAAAAGTCGCCTTGGGATGTTTTTTTTTGAGGGGGGTCCTCCACTTGAGGTGGGAAACTTTTGCTTGGACCTTCAGTTGAGAGGTGCCATGGGTTCAACGGTTCACTTCCGTAAAAACCACCAGGCACCTTTTTGACCACTTTAACGATTTTACATCAACGAAAACTTCAGCTAAACCAGAAGGTTGTTGTGTAAATCACGTGGAAAACCTTTCACACCAATCGCTGTCTCTTACAGAAAAAATACCCAAATATGATCACAGCAAAGGTTTTTTAAAGGTACGTGAAAGGCATGCAATAAAATCTCATCAGGTACCTATTGAATCCGCCCAAAAAAAAATCGAACTTGTTGGATGTGAGGATCCATGAGGATCGGATCACAACAGCGGATCATTCCCCACATGAAAAGCCCGGGAAATGGGGCTTTTTGAGGTGATGAAGCTGTAATTTGTTGATACTGATATGTGATATTATTTCCTGGAACCCCAAACAACCATTTATAAATGGATGTTTGGTGAAACAACCATTTTCTATATAAAGATTTGGAATCATCCACTTGAAACTTGAAACAGCCATTTATAAATGGTTGTTTGGGGTTCCAGGTTGATATTTGATAGCATTGGCACCTCGTTTATACGTTGACACTAACTTTGGATGTCAGTGGAAAATTTTGACACTTTTAGAAGGACGAGAATCGGACGACACTGCCGCACCCTTGAACATGGTCAAAGCTATCCACTCGATTGTCAGACCTTATATCTCTAAACAGGGATGGTCACGGACTGATGCATAGCTGGTCAGTGATATGTCAATGATGTTCATAGCATTTACATACACACACACTCCACAAGGACCTCATACTCAATCAGTAAGTATTGGTGTAGTACAGCCTTCACCTGAAAGTTACCTCAATTCAGGTGGGAAAATTACTGAAAAATGACCTTAACGAATATATATATTTATGTTATATGTATATATACACATAGGTTTGATTTGTATATTGTTCGTATATATACTGTTTGTACTGTTCTATCTATATACTATATATGCGATATCCACATGAATGTCTCGGTTTGCTTGACCCAAAAACTATAGAATTGGAATCATGACCTCTTTACCCGCCAAACCATGATTGGGAGGATGTATGGGCTTTACATACCTATATATATATAATTATATATATACTGTATATAAGCTACATATGTATGGGATATGTATAGTATATAATCTATAGGGAGTAATAGGCTAAAGGCGTTCTCCACCAAAAAAGCACACTCAAACTCAAACAGACTTCAAAATCCAGATGAGATGTGTTGCCCAAACCTGCAGTGAAGTCGATTCGACTTGTAACAAGAGATTCGGGCTTCTTGGTTTTCCTAGGACTTCAGCCGAATGTGGTGATTTACAACACGTGGATCACTTCACGAAGGGAACATGAATGGAGGACATATGGAGCGATTGGAAAAGGCCTGTGACATGTCTACCAGGTTGTTGGGAAGCTAATTTCACCTTCGGGGATTTAGAGTTGAATGAGTTGAGGTTGTCCAAAATCTTTAGGCACCTTGGTGAATCCAGGGGCCATCACAGGTCGAGTAACGAGCACATCCCCGGGGTTTTCAATGGGTAAAGTGGGTACCCTTAACAAAAGGTGAATCAACATCTCATAGTTGAAGTTTAGAGATATCCTATGTATTTCGGCATGACCATCCGCACAAATATGTAGTGGAAACCAATGTAATACACTCCGGTAACTAACATGGCAATGGAAAATGGACCATCTAAAGTTTCCTGAAAACTTTGACAATCTTGATTTTGATCCAAAAAAGTGTGGCTTGTGAAATCAAAACAAGATATATATGTTTCAGTGATACTGTTGATGGCTGAAATCCTGCACCACCTGGGATGTATGAAACCTTGCAATTAATGGGATAAACTAACAATCTGAACTGGTGCAGGATTTCAGCCACCAACAGTATCCTTTCGTTTCTTGTAAAAAATGCACCTAAGAGATGATGTTCATTCTACAAGAATTTGAGGCTGGTACGCAACATTACATACATTGCCATCGCATCATAGGGACCCAAAGAAAATCCCAAGGTCAGTAGTTGATAACAAGCAAGGATGTATCCTGTACCAGAAGGTTTTCTCATTTCAGGGTGATGTCTTTTGATTGGTCCAATATTAGATATATATATATAATATATTTCCTGATCTTCACAATTCCAGTATCACCTCACCTCTATGGTGGAGAGGATCGCGGTCACATTGTATCAACAGCTTCATGAGATGTTCTTGCAACCAACAGTGGTCTGGAGCTTGGGTGACAAAGTGATCAAAGTGGGTGGAACACTAGGACTTCTAGCATGGGTGATTCGAGTTTTGGCTACTAATTACTAACTATTACCAGTTGTACTACAGTACTATATATGTAGATGTAAACCATATAAGCATTCTGTTCAGTGTCTATTGTTTTGATTGATTTGCTTGTTTCTGTTTATCTATTTGTTGTTGATATTTGATATAGAGTATATATGTCATTCTGTTTTCGTTCTTGGTTCTCTATTTCTTTTCTGTGTTGGTTCTTTGTAAATCTCAAATCATCCAATTTCGTTACATTTTTTTTGTTAGTTTGTTCGTCACTCAATCCCTACGTCGGGTCCGTTACTTATCAGTTGCCAAAAGCATCCAAAAGCCCCACTGGATGTACCGGCTTTCCTTGTGCCAACATTTCCTTCAACCTTATGCAATTAATATTGTAATATTGTAGTTGGGAGATGCAAACCTTACCCTTTTAAAGGTCAGTATATGGGAATCCGACCCTAAATTTGGTTCATTGCAACCTGGGAGGAATTTGAGTTGGGATAGGTCAGACTGTGACTCTGCCTATTTGGAATGTTTTTGAAAAGAACACATGATCATCACCAATCACCATCATCCTTCATCAAAGTCCACTATGTTTTTCATAGTCATTCTGATCCTTATCCTTTATCATCATCGTCATTGTCATTTTCGTCATCGTTGTCAACGGATAGTCTGAACCTTTCGAAATACCATCAGAGACTATGACAATGAAAAGAAGACAACAAAAAACATGTACATTGTTCAAGAAAGTTAGCAGTTTTAACAATAGGACGTTTTGCGGAAATTGTAACAAGTGGAAATGCCCATTGGAATAGCAAAGACAAAACTCCCTACGATCACATTGGCAACACCTGACATTCGGAAATACGCATAATTCAGTTGAACATAATCATGGAATATCATGGACACGTTATGTGACCAACCCCAAGGTAACATTGGCTGCAATGATTTCTGGTATGGCAGCAATGTGGCAGTTGGCCATCCATTTTCTACAAGAGATTGGACTCTTGACATGGCAGGGACGGTCAAACCAAGAGTTGTTCCTATCCAATAAAATCGATGATGGGACGAACGGTATATTTACCTACTAATTTAACATAAACATCAACGAATTTCATGTGGGTAAAATTACCGCGGATTCCCATGGATCTTATAAGGGTAAAATTCTTGACTTGAAGTATCTTGAAGGGTATAAGTTTGGGGTGATGTCATCCGATGTCCATCTCTTTCGACCTTGATTCTGAGGCAGCCATGTGCTAAAAAATACACTGGAAAAGGGGGAGTGTCCGGTGCTTCCGACACATCATGAATCGCTTCAGCCTGAAACTAAGAGTTCGCAAGCCATCATTTTCAGGTTCTATGTCAGTCTTCGGGGGATGTTCCCAATGTTTGAAGAAGTTGCTTTTAGAGAATCAACTAATGAAGATGTTTTTGATTCTGATGAGTCTCTCAAAGCTCCTTTAAACAGAGACATAGCTTTTTTCTCACAATTGTACAGTAGATGTTTCAATAACCCATAGGATCCATGGGACTGGTATATTTACCTACATTTGGTTGATGTGTATGGTAAAACTAGGTAATTTGCCATACATGGATCCTCTGGGTAGCCTTTAGCACTTCATCTAGAATCTATAGAATCTCCTGTCAGGATCAGCGGCATGTTTTTTTCTAGTGGACTTGTCACCGACCAATCTTGTTGTTCTTCCTTCAAAGAAAACTGCTCACCATTGAGTCAGCAGTTTATTTGGTCGAATTTCAGCGCGAAAATCAGAAGTTATTGAAGCAAGAAAGTGTCTAGGTGGTGGCGGTGGTTTAAAATATGTTTGATTTAGACCCCTATTTGGGGAAGATTCCCAATTTTATGTTCGCATAGTTTTCGAATCAGTTGGTTCAACCACCAACTATAGTTGTTCTTCCATCACGTTTTTTTACAAAATTTCAAGGCCCCAAGGTCGGACCGTGACCGAACTTGGGAGTTTTGCTATGGAGCATCATGTGTTGCCATGGGGGTTGCAAGGAAAACCTTTGCAAATAATGAAAACCCGGAAGTGGAACTACAAAACAAAAGGTCCTCTAAAAGGTTGGTTGGTTCATGAAGGGGATGGAATTTACTTCCATGGACTTCAATGACATATGTTGGATCTACACCCAACAAATTGAAGGGTTTTTGGTTGGGATTTATTGCAACAACAAGCCTTGTGATGACTGGCAAACCTGCTGTGTCATTATAGGTTGGATCTACCCGAATCTACCCCCCCCCAACACACTAACAGTCACCTTTTCGGATTATTGGTACTTTTTCGGTAGGGAAATCTCAATCTAAACCTTTAATTTGTGACTGGAATCCTGGGGTGGGTAGATCAAAAATTTGTAGGCATTCCCCGTGTCCAAAAAGTTCATGCGTCCAACAAGGTCATCAAAAACTGCAAGTGAATTTGGTAGCTTTGAATTCTGCCATCACCAGCTGTGTCCCCTGGCTGAAGTTGGATGAACACCTTTGGTTGGGAACCTCGAAATGCCCACGTTTTTTTTGAAAAAACATTGGGAGGGTAATGTTTTGGGAAAATGTGGTTTTTGTTTTTATTTTTCTGTTTTTGTTTCAACCCGAAACCACTCAGACACTGACACACGCATTTTTGTTTTAAGTTCTCTTCTGATTCTTTTCTGAACTCTCCGGGGGACCGGAATATAGTCATATATCGTTGCACCACAGCAAGCCTGAGGATTTGTTTTTACTGAAAATAGACATCGAGGTGCTGGTTTCATTTTTTTTTTGCACCTACTATTTGGGGAAGATTCCCATTTTGACTATTTTTTTTCGATTGGGTTGAAACCACCACCTAGAAATGAAGTAGCTGTTGCCCTTCTTCAATTGGACTGAACTATGCTATTTGAACCATGCTCTATGTTTCAGAGCACATACATTTCACAACCAGGTTGAAGCACAAGGTAGATACTTACATCATGCCTGGCTTCAAACTTGTTTGGAGATCCTTAAAATTCCATGTTTCACAACGGGTCCTTAAAGGACCTGATGAAAAAACTTGTAAAGGAGAAGGCCAGTCAATGGACGTGGGCTTTACATTTACATCAAGAGGCGTCGTCTGAAACTCTGTAGCTCGTCGGAAAGAGATGCTGTGGTGTGGAGGGAAGGATGTAGGGCTGGGTCGTTTTGAAGACATAGGTTGGCATTATTACTAATGAATTAGTTTGTTATGTTTTTGTTTGTTTAAATTTGGGATGAGGTTGTTGATGTTGCTGATGAAGAGGACATGAGATGATAAGGAGGATAAGGATTAGGAGAAGAAGGATTTTAATTAATTTTGGGCACGTTGACCGTAACTGTTTTTTTTGATGGCCAAAATCCTGCACCAGCTGATGGGTGTTGCGTCCTCTCATCATTTGCAGAGTCAAATATTACCAGGTGGTTGGCGGGATTGAAAGAAGCGAAAGCAGAAAGTTGAGCCGTGATTTTTGGGGCAGAATTGAATTCCAGTGGAATTACCCCACTCAATCAACGCGTACAGATGGAAAGCTGGACCGTTACGCTTCCCGAAAAAGGCTGGGAGAAGAAGTCAAGGGAGATTTGGAGATTTCTGATTCATGTAAGTGGTATGTTCTATATAAGTCGCCCAGAATCAAATGTTTGTTTGTGTGTTTGTGTATTTATCTATATTAATCTCATCAATATCAATACATCTTCTGGGGATCTCCACGTCGCCGCGTCCAACGAAAAACAGCTGAGGCAACCAAACATCATCAGCTATAGCGCAACCATGAGCGCCTGCGAAAAAGCAGCAGAATGGGGACCAGCATTGTGCCCTGATATAAACTAGCTGGTGGTTTCAAATATGTTTTATTTTCACCCCTATTTGGGGAAGATTCCCATGTTCACTAATATTCTTTTAATCGGTTGAAAGCACCAACTAGTAAAAGTTGAGATGATGAAAAGATGTAGTGTTGTTTAGAGAATGAGCTGTAAAACATTCATGTCTTCAATCCAGCTTGTTCATGTTTGGTGACACTAATACCGTGGAAAACAGGGAACAAGAAGAGATAAGTCAGGCTGGTGATCAATTCTCATCTTGACTCTTGACTTTTCTTTGAGGTGTTTTCTTTGACAGGGACTGCGAAAATAACCCCCAATGTCACCTGACCTCAGCCGAAATGGCGACGTGCTGAATGGTAGAAAATTGAGCTTTCTGCGGGATGGTTCCATCCCTACTAAATATGAACCAGCAGGGTGGAACTCATGAGGTAAGCTCAGGAATGAACTATTCAAATACACCCAACAAAGGAACCCTCAGTGGTTTCAAAGATTCTTAGATTTCTTATAACCGATTTGGGGGAGTACAAATCCAAGTTGACCAGCAGATTTTTGAAAAAGAAACCACCAAGCGTTTTTGCTGCTAAATTTTTCTAAGTTGTTTTTTTCGGTTTCCCTGTCTGAAAGGCGCATCTGAAAAATACATTCAGATGGTTTTTTTTCCATGTGAGCAATGAACAGAGGGTCCATGGTTGGTTTCGGGTATTTGTTTGACATGAAATCCTACCCAGTTATGTGGTGATTATTTCATAAACCATGACATAAGGATCCCTATTAAACAACCGCAACTTCATAGACTTCGTGCGGGACCCCGGTTTTTTTTGGTGGCTCAGCCGTGGCTCATGTGTTCAGGTCCATCCTTTCTAGTGCACTACACTCAGAGTTGGAGGTGAACGTTGTGGCATGCAATGCCTTCTTAGGTGCCTGTCCCTTGACCCGCAATGTTGATGGCGGAAAGGGAAGGTTGACAACTTGCGGATTTGGATTCAGTAAAAAAGAACCGGGTTGAGGTTTGGCTACGGAGAAAGTTGTAGGTACAAAGGGTCCAAGAAGAAATGGGTGCTGTGTGTCGATGATGTGTGTTGACCTAACTTGAGATATGATATTGAAGACTTGGGTGCTATTTCCATCAAATGTCCCCAGAATCACTGCCACACGAAAAAAATGATCACATGTGGCTATGGCTTTAAGAAAATAGGAGACTCCCGCAACATAGTAGATACAGTCTACATGTTGGATCGTTAAAATGGTGAACCTTTGAGACATCGCCAATTGTCATTCAGCTATGCTGAACTGAACTTCGACCCAGGTCAGAATGCATGGCAATGGAAGAGGCTGGGAGTAGCTGATTGATCTGCTGTTTCTTTTTTGGATTTGGGGGAAGCGCAACTCCAAGCTTGAGCTTGAATCATCTTGAATCTAGTGACTAGTGAATATAGCTAAGGATGGCTCCAAATTTTCGGTATTCAATCGTGTTTCATTGAATATTCCAATCATCCAGTCAGGTCCAGATAGCCTTTGAGCTAAGCAGCTATTGCTGTAAAAGCTTTGCTTGCGGCAAATCCATCTCCCATAGTGAGACTGAAAATCAACAGTCGGTCACAACTGCATGTTCAAGATGCCGCAAGCTACTTCCAAATTGTGTTGTTTCCTTCTACCAGACCAAGAATCATTGTTTTGAAAAAGTCTTGTGATATCACCACGGAATCCCTGACAAATTGCAGCAAAAAAATCAGAAAACAGTTCACTGGTGATCCCAGATACCCTACATGTATCCAATATGTATCCATACATTCCTAGGATCCATATCATATTTACCTACATTTACCGTTTGTTTAAATGGTAAATGTAGGTGAATATACCATAATTAATTACATGGATCATGAATCCTATGAGATTTATCTACTATTTATAATCATTCTAATATAATTTGCCTTTGTATTACCTACTCCTTACTTGGCCAATGGCTAAACTTTAAACTTTTTGGGATTACATATTTAGTAGGGAAACTAAAGTTCAAACTTTTATTTCAGGGTTCCATTGGCTAAGTGAGACTCAAATACTATTCAAATGACATTTTTGATTCTTGTCGTGCCAAACGGGATCTCCAAGAAAACTTGGCTCCAGATCTTTGGCCACCTTTCGTTCTCGGCCTGATGCAGATGTGCCTTGATGAATCCACGTATGTTGGGACGTATGGAGGTAACCCGTTGGAGGGTGAAGCACTAGCTTTCTTATACTAGGTGGTGGTTTCAAATATTTTTTATTTTCACCCCTACCTGGGGAAGATTCCCATTTTGACTAATATTTTTCAAATGGGTTGAAACCACCAACTAGTATAGCTTTAATATGGAAATCCTGAGAAGTAGGGATTGGAAGATGAAAACTAAGATACAACCTTAATATTGGTCTGATTGGAAGATGTTTTGTTTCCTCTTGGGGTACAAGGCCTAGGTCCAAGGGCTTTTGCTGTTAGTTTTAAGGAGGATACTGTATATCATTCTTCCAGAGAAAATCCAAGAAGTTTTGGGAGTGAAACACCATTTCATGAGACAAAAAAACAAAAAGTATATCTTAGCAAGGCAAAGTAAACACCCCCCAATTTTATGGAAATCCAGGTTCGTGAGAAATAACAATTGACCCAGAATCTACACGAGTTGGCTGCTTAGGCAAACAAATATAAGGAATCGCTGAACGCAAATATGAAGAGAGAATTGCAATCATCTATTTATTATTGCTGGATGATATTATATATTACATCTTATATATTTATATATGTACAGTGTACATATATATGTGTCTATAACGCTTAGGGTGTGATTCCCCCACATCTATCTTAGATGGGCAGTGCGGCCCTTTTGCCCTTTTTGTAAATATTGCTATATTTGACATGACATGCATGGCTACAGGGGTTGGGGGAGGGGGTTGGGGCGGACTATAAATTCAGGTTCATGGTTCATGTTGATTGTGAGTGTTTTTTTCTTCATGGTGCAGTTGTGGTTGTGGTTGTGGTTGTGGTTGTGGTTGTGGTTGTGGTTGTTGTTGTTGTTGTTGTTGTNTTGTTCTTGTTCTTGTTCTTGTTCTTGTTCTTGTTCTTGTTCTTGTTCTTGTTCTTGTTGCTGCTGTTGCTGCTGTTGTTGCTGCTGGTGTTGTTGTTGTTGTTGTTGTTGTTGTTGTTGTGGTTGTGGTTGTGGTTGTGGTTGTGGTTGTGGTTGTGGTTGTGGTTGTGGTTGTTGCTGCTTTGTTTTTTGTGTTTCTCAGTCTGTTTTTTTGTGCTGCAGTCGCTGCTGATGTTGCTGCTTGTGTTGTCTTTGCTGCAGTTGCTGGCTTATCTCTTGTTTTGTTTGTTTGGTTGGTTGGTTGTTTGTTTTCCCGCCTCCCAAAAATCGATGCTATTGGTTTGGCGGTGCATTCCAACGATGGTGGGCAAATGATTGGGATCAAACTTGTTTTAGATACAACATGACGGAGAGATTGGAACCAAACAACAGAATACAGCCACTGAACAATCTCAGACTTCGACTTGTTGATGACACTAATGATGTACAAAAGTGTTTCAGATTTCAAACTTCAATGACGATGACGACGACATGACAACGTTTACAGTATCAAGGTATCAACTTTCGGTTCCAATGACGGTGGGGATTGTGTTGGCTATGGCTCTGTACTGCAAGCACTAGCACACTTGGGCTTGGGACCACTACTACAGCATGGGCAGTTGTCGGAATCCGGTTCTGATAAACGAATCTTGGTCACCAGCATTTGCGCCAAAGCTGGCTTTCCTCTAGGACATGGGGTATACACTTCTCGAAGATAATAGAAAGAGGGTGGGGGAAGCGGTGGATTTTTATGGCTGGATTGGATATCCATGTCAGCCTTTCTCGCCAGCAGGATGCCAAAGAGGCAATGACGGTGACAGTGCTTCTGCTTTGATGTGTGGCATCAACTGGATTTTTAAAGACAAACCATTTTTTGGATTTTTTTTGCTTGAAGAGGTACCTTCCCTGGCTACAGATAAAACATTTTCCTAAACATGGATGTTTATGTTGAGCAGTTTTGAAAAGGGCAAATATACCATTAGCCGGCGCATTGTGGGCAGCATCGATCACTGCGCCCCTCTGAATCGCAAACGCCTGTATATCTTTGGCGACCGCAACAAGTTGAAGTCTGACATGTCCGTGGCTGTATTCTGGCATTTTTTGGGTCTAATTATTTTTCTGGAAGCATGTCTTGAAAGCATCGACCCGCGGCTCCAGCGCACCACGTTTCAGCTACAGCTGCCAAGAACATGAAGAAGGCAGAACGTTTTCCGCTGTCAAGATTTGGCGGCGTGCATCGATAATTGTGATTGTGGAATAGATCTATCAATATTTGTACAAACCCCGTTTGTTGGGAATAATGCCACCTTTGTTTTTCTTGTTTTCTCACTAGGTTCGGAAAGCATGCAAATCCAAGCGTTGGCTTTTGAAGGGTCTAGAATCTGGAATAGTTATTGGTGATTTGCGCGCAGCGGCCTAAACTTGTCCTTGGACAATTTTCCAACAATTTCCTCTAGCAGAGGGAAACAATGCCAATATTTGTTACCTGCCCTCAGTCGCATGTCTACGAATCGACGAAGTTCTGAAATTCATGAAGGTCAATTCGGAGGACATTGACCCACAGACTCGCCAGGCGTTGGTCTTGGGCAATGTTGAACAGAAAGCTGCCACATTGCTGGCTAGATCCGCCATCTTAGCCTCGTTCAATGGCCGTTCCATGATTGACTGGTTGGCTGAAAAGGTGGAAGAGAGTGAAATTAGACCAGACCGTGGCACCGGGCTTCATGTGAAAGAAGGGCTGAGGAAGTGCCACAAGATAGCTGGTTCACCCATAGCTTTGACGAAAAAGCGCTTGGCGAAGGCCCGCCTCACAAAGGGGAAACTGCCACCATCACAAGAGCTTCCCGGCTAACCATTCAACTGTTTCGTGTTTGCTGGACGGAACGACGATGCAAAAGTTTTGGACCCGTTTGCGAAAACATTTGAGCAAGAAAAAATGAAGACATCCGAGTTGCTTGGGTCTTTGCTGGGTTTATGCAAATGCAGGCAGAGGCTCAGCAAATGGACAGAAGTGTCTTACAATCATTTGATTTGTATGGGAGCTGTGTGGGTGAGCGAACCCGAGTACCATTTCCATTCTGTTTTATAGATGCTTTCAAACCAACGTCCCTCCCATGTATATTTTCTGAAAAATTGAAAAATGGAGATAATGACAACGAAAAGGGTGCCCTTATTTCTTCCTGGCCACTGCCCCACTACGCTATGGTGCCAGTGATTTTTTGGATTTTTTCATGGAAACCTCACCTGAAATCAGCCACCTTTGCACCTCGGTCTGAGGTGATTTCTATGACTTCTGCAGTAACGGCCACGGGGGATAGCTCACAGTGGCAATGTTCCACAGGATTGATTGAAGGGATGGTGGGTTTACAGTGTTATGGGATATTTCTGAATGAGGTAATCTTTAATTTACGTGGTGGTTTAGTAATGGAATTTTCTTTGAATGTTGGTTGAACTATGATCGATTGCTCCGGATGTTTGAATCTAAAGACTGATTGATAGAATCTTGGAGATCGCTTGCAGCATTAAAAAGCAACCTAGGGTATTGATTACGACAACGATTCCAGGATCACAACTGCATGGGGCCAATGTTGGTTACGATCAGAAGAAAGAAAGGTGTGTACCCACTGGGATGTGTAAACAAAGGTCCTGGTGTTTAGATAAAAGAAACATGCAAAGAATGGCCGACTTTGACGAATATAAGAGGAATGTTGAAAAAACAACTGTTTGGGGTGTGCAAAATTCAGTGTGTGAAATGGGCTGTATGAAATTCATGTAACTCCCTGAATCTAACATGGCACTTGAAAATTGATGTTTGGGAGACTACTTTCTTTTTAGGGCCCGGCCTATGTTCAGCGTCTATGTTTGTTTTGGGGAGAGTAGCAAACGTTCGATTTTTGAAAAAAAATCCGTGATGATACCGTCAAGGTAGGCGAGTCTAAGAGGTCCCAGTCCCATGGCACGAATGGAACGTGAACGGAAGTACCATCACCTTTTTTTTTTGGCAATGAAGGTTGTTTTGTTAAATATGCATCACTGTTGTAAGTTAAGTTATAATCCAGTGAGGATCCCTTGCGAACCTAGAGGCAGAACTGCCATGATAATTTTGCCAAACTGCCATGATGCCGTTCGTTCGACGCCAGGATTGCTATCAGAGATGCTTGACTCCAAACATGCCGGGTTTCTTCTGAAGAATTGATTTCCAAATTCCACGAAATGCTGAGGTACTTGGAACATTGAACCATCCCTGTTAGAAGTTTCTGGGATCTCTTCATATCATGTTGATACATCCGAAGGTGTGTGATATGAGTTATTCAGCACTCAGAGCCGTTAAGCCAATCCAAGCGTTGAATTTGATGCCAAGGGATGCAAGTGAAGTTTCCTGGATTTTTCAATCGGACGGTTTATTTTGGGTAATTTCCTGTTAATGGAAGAAATCCCAAACAACCACGGGGAATGTATAAAACCCTGTAAATAAAGGGATAAACTACGAACCTCAAGTAGTGCAGGATTTCAGCCATCAACACTGGGGAAGGTTTAGAGTTCTTGAGATCGGATATCGGGATGTTCCCCTTCCCACCCAATGACTTTGGCAAGTGAAGGTTTAGTTCGGAATACCCTGCCAAGGTACGTTTCAAGATAATTTTCCTTTTCCCTGGGGATATCTCATTTTCCTGGAGTTTCTATAAAAGAATATGATATACATGATATATATACATATACCTGAATCCTCCCAGGGTTTGAAATTTGTGCCCCTTAACCACCAAAAACAGAAGTTTGATACATTTGGTGCCAGGACAGTTGCCACATTCCACACGACCTCCAAACGTTGAAACGACCAAGGATGAGATATTGGTTGATCCAAGCAGATTTTTCCTTACTCAGTGTGACCTGGCCCATTGCTTTAAAGAAACCTCTGTGGCATGATCAGTTGGTCCCCCCCCCCCTTGTGTGAGATATTGGAAGATTGAGGGAGAATCGGAAGCCCCCAAAAAATGGATATACTGTAAAAGATTAAAAGGCTATGGTATGGCTACAGGTGGTGTGGTATAAAATGTATAAATGTGTGGATGCGTACTTTTTGGAAAAAACTGATGGCAACATGTGGTCATGTCGCATATTTCTTTGTTGTGATTTGGACACCTCATGTTTGTGTGTGTGTGTGCGTCACTTCTTCAGTTGTGCCGGGTGTAAGAAGTCCAACAAAACCTTGCTCGTTTGTGATGAGCCTTTTGACTTGAGTTTTGTTGCTAAAGAGCAACTTGAAGTCAGTTCCCACTTGTGTATGCTACTTGTTAGCTACTAGACATGAAGGAAGGAAACTGCAAGGACCTTCAGATGATCTCCAATATGTTGGTGTTTTTAATATGGGACACACATAATTCCTAGGTGGTGGTTTCAAACATGTTCTATTTTCAGCCCTACCTGGGGAAATGTTTTTGGGATGGGTTGAAACCACCAACCAGATTCGGATGATATTGAGAAAGTATTTGGTAGACACCCCTTTAGCTGGACTGAACCTTCGTGGCTCATAGTGTTGATATGTGTCGATAGTACTGGTAATGGTACTTCCTAAAATTGTTTAGTACTGTTGATGGCTGAAATCCCAAACAACCACCTGGGATGTATGAAACCTTATGAATCATGGGATAAACTATATACCAACCTCAACTGATGCAGGATTTCAGCCAGCAACAGTATCTCTACTTAAGGAAGTCAGATTCATCTTCCAGGGAGGTGATGCATGCATGCATGCAGTTGATGTCCACACTCCTGTGCCAGAGCTGGTTAAATTAAAACTCTTCTTTTTTGTGGTAATATTCGCTATATCAACTGCTGGTGGTTTGTCGAGAAACTTCCAAAAAAAACAGGGAGACATCTTGGACATCAGACATATCCCAGACATGTCGAACAGGTGGGAGGAAGATGTTTGCAACTTCGTGTTTCCGAAAGCCACCCCAGGAATTTCGATGGTTGAGTCGCTCCTCAAGATCTAGGGATACGTAGGGGAAGAGTGGGTTTCTCAAAGAGATCTTTGTTTGATAATAAAAACGAAGTTTTGGGAACAATAGTTTTCCAATTTAAGATTCCAAACATCTCCCAAATATGTTTCTTGTGTTTTTGTTGGTGTTGTGCCTTGAAAATTAGCCACGCTGAGGCTGTAACATCAGGTATGGCTCTTGGTGCCAAGTGGAGGTTGGGAAGCCAAGTCTTCCACCAACAAATGGTGGCCAAAAAAAATCGACCAACCAAAAACGTGAGGGTCACAAAAACACCCCCAAAGTAGTGGGATGAGGCAGATTGAGTTTTAGGTTTGATTGGGCATTTTTATGTTGTTCAAGAATTTTGAAGATGAATTCCTAACCTGAAGTGCATTAATTCTTAATGTGATTGATGTTTTCACAGCTATAGTTCACATATAGATGAATCAAGTTGTGTTGCAGAGAAATTCATTATATATGTGATTGCGTTTGGTGTTGAATTCTAGATAGTACACGATGGCCACCACAACCGCAATCCTGCCGTTATCATGCTGTTTTCAAACCTTTGCTTAAACAGCCTACTCGCCAAGCCTCATTTTTTCCGGCATTGTCCTTGTGTCGGTGTATAGCCATGAATACCGGTCAAGAAAAGAACAGCTTGAGTTCAAAGTGCTCTTGCCTAAAAACAAGTAGATAGGACATGGGCAGAGGAAATGGGTGTCAAAAATGGGAGTGTTTACAGTGGAGTTGAGACTGAATTGTGTTTGGTCTTGTATATATATATATATATATGTATCATATACTTCCTTTTTGCTTCAGCATAAGTTTTGATCCTTGCTTTGATGGATTGAAATTTCTCAACAACCTTTACTGACTAGAACATGTCCCCAGGCTGTGAACTGAACTGCGATCGTTGCTTAAGATCCCAAATTCCATGGGATTTTATCCGTCCTTTTTCGGATGACTATGTGTGCGTCTGAAAATTCAGAACCCTTATAGCAAGGTGCCTCAGTGGCCCTATTTTGAGAAAAGTGTTGGGGAATCCCCAAAAAATGGACTCCAAATTTTGTCGAAAACCATCCCCCAGTGAGTCCACTAAAAGTGGTTGGATTATCCATTCCATTCCAACATGTTTGGACCGTAGTGAAAGGTGGCGATTTGTAAGGGGCTATGATAAAACAATATATACATGGGACGATCATGAAAATCAGGGGGACAGTTGGATGTGCCCCTAGCAACGTACCCCTATGGGAAATCCCTATATTGTCCCTATATAGTGGGTATCTATGGGTTATAATCTCCAAGAATCCTAGAGAACACAATCAATACCATGGGTACTCTGTTAGGGGTACACCCAATTGTCCCTTGAGAAAAACAAACATCATCATCATCATCATCATCATCATCATCATCATCATCATCATCATCATCATCATGCACCCACACTGAGCAGCACCTTGTTCAACCTGAGGCATGCCGTGGAGATGCAAGACGTTTTGGTATCCAAGCAACAAAAACCTGGCGTCAGTTTTCACAACTCCGTGTTTCTTGGCCATTTTTTTCATGGCACACTTTCTTTTTGGGGCTGAGAATTCTTGAGATTTCAGTCACCCCACTTTTACAATCACTGGGATTGTTGCACACATTGAGAAGTAGGGTATATTGTGTATTGATGGGATATCCCAGTCAAAACATGACTCAATACACTCTTCATTTGCTATCTGAGTTGGTGAAGATAGCAGATATATTGATTAAAAAGAAATGGTGAGTTAGATGATTTTTTTTCAGACTAGTTTCTTGCAAGGGGCCCAAAGTATCTCCGAAAAATAGGGGGAACAATGACCCAACAAGAACAAGAACAGGTCCTTGAACATCATTTGACCTTCAAACAACATTTGAATTGAATTGAATTGAATAGTACAAGTGTACAAGTTATCATCATTCACCGGGTGATGGTTATTGATAAGGAAATCTATGACCCAAAAAAAGGTCCACCCATCCAACCAACATTAACGGCCACGGCCATGGAAGATGGATGTTCGGAGCCATTTTGAGATGTTCGCCCTATGGAATGCTACGGGTCCACTCCAAGCATGTATCTCTAGCAAGTGGGAGGGGTTTCCCCAACAGATGCTCCATGGGATGGGAATATTTGCCTGCATTTCCCCTTTCTTCATGTTGGCCATGTTTCACTTTTCGTGTAGGTAAATAATCCATAGAGGGGTTATTTGGGATATCATTTAATTGATTTGAATGTTCCATTGCTATGTTAGATTCTTAGATGTGTGGGTCGTCTCCACATCAAATTTGGGGTTCAAAATGACTTCAACGAATTCCACTTGAGCAGCGTTCTAAATTCCATATGCATTGGTCACATCTTCGGCTTACTAAAATTCATACCCATCGTAACCTTTTCCTGAAGTTCGTACGGTATCCGTAAGGTTTGACGTAAGTTCCAGGTATGAGAAAACCGCTCACTTAGAGAACAAACAAGGAGGTATGACTGCCAAATTGGAAAGTGAGGTTATTTGATCAATGCATTTTTCTCTTGAGGAGGTTGAGCAGTTGGTAACAGGGAAAAAGTGCTCACCTTGAGAGGTTTGAAGGCAAACAGTTGTAAATACATCCACGGTGAAGCATGCGAAGACAGCATGATTTACCACAAAAATCCATGTTTTCAACACTATTTACTGAAAGTGTACTTTCATGGTTGCCTGTTTATTTACAGCATTTGTTTGTTTGCATCATAGCATTCCTACTTCGACGGCTTTCTTTTTGAAATTTTCCGAGGTTGCGCGCCTGTCAGCATGGTAACGCTTGGCGACAAAGCACCCACGTGTATCACAGCCAGCAATTGGTTGTGGTTGTTGCTTACAGTTGATGATGTTGATGATGGAACCTCGTGAACTTTTTTTTTTGGAGGGTGGAATCCC
Source organism: Breviolum minutum Mf 1.05b.01 (assembly GCA_000507305.1). Lineage (NCBI taxonomy): Eukaryota > Dinophyceae > Suessiales > Symbiodiniaceae > Breviolum > Breviolum minutum. Next base: position 14,091 of record DF242049.1, on the reverse strand, counting down.
TGACTAAATATGATCCAGCCTACCGAGAAAAGGTGACATGGGGGGAAGGGCCCCTATAAATGGCCGAAAATAAATGGGTTTAACTGGAGTGAAATAACCCTACTTACTAACTGGTATGGGCCCACCTTGTAGAGTCTTATTTGATGAGTTCAAATATTTATTTCTAACTTTCAGTTGCTTTCCAACTCAAAATCCCAGGATTTTTTTAATTCACAAGGGGTATCATTAGAGAGCCAGGCATGAATGCATTTTCCAAAAAAAAATCCGAGAAGAAACATTCCCATAGGATCCATGGGACTGGTATGTAGGTAAATATACCAGTCCCATGGATCCTATGTACTTTGCCAAGTTCCAAAATGTGTTTCTACTTCTTGATCTCCACTGGTTCAGTGGGGAAGCCAACCCAGGAAAGTTGTTGGAAAATCCGGGTAAACTCCTTCTATTCGGCAACGAAAAAAATCCCACATCTTGGATTCCGGCTCGGAAAAACTATATAAGCCTACGCGCGGGAAGTTCCAAGCGATTTTTGTGAAATGACATGGTTCCTGAGGTTGGAAACTTCCAGGTTTTATGGCATCCAAAGTGATGAGCTGGCATTACAATCAGCACTCTTGGGTGCATTAGCATCATCAGCCTTCAGATCAGCCAGGAGGAGATGGAGAATTGGATGGGTGAAGTTTATCAACCCGCCCCCCCGAAAAGTTATGTTTTGGATGAAGAGATCTCTTGTCACAGGAAGTGGAAGTGGAACTGTGTTTTTTAACATGTTTTTTTAAGACCCGGATGATGTGTTCAAGGTATTTTAAGGTTATGATGGCTGTGGAGTAAGAGTCTTGGATTGATTGATTTCTGCAGATATTTTGATGATTCTATATAGCATTTTAGTTGGTGAAGTCTGACTTTAAATAAACAGATGACCATGATACATGTGGTGAATGTGCGTTTCTCCGGTGATTCAGTCCACGCTCCCTGTATGAGGCTCACGTTTCATGTTCCATCGGCACCCAGTTACCTCGATAGGATCTTGGATGCTTTGGCGCGTGGCTTGCGAGATGAACATCCCGCAAGGTGGAAAAAGGTGCTATCAGGTGGAAACATCACAAGATTCGCATGGAAAGCGATCACGAGTACACAAAGTGCATATGGTTTTTGATTAGATGTTCTTTTGAGGGATGATTCTTTGTCGATTATACGTATATCAGCTTCTATCTAGATTAATAGTTGTTATGTAAGTATATGTAAGTGTTGCATCCTCATTCTGGTTCGGTGCTATTTACCTTTTTTTTGGGTGAGAAAAACTAGGACAAAGAAAGATGCCCTGTTCTGTACGGATTTTTTTTAAAGAAGGATATTACGTTAGATAGAAACACCCTCAATTTGAAAAGTGCTGGCAGCTTCGCAAAAGGTGAGGAAATCAAACCTGAGTGTTATGGGTGTTTCCAAAAATAGTGATACCCCAAAATGGATGGTTTATAATGGAAAACCCTATTAAAATGGATGATTTGGGGGGAAAACCCACTATTTTTGGAAACACCCTTATGGATGGGACAAATGACATTCTGCTGCAACGTTTGGCACGGCCAAGAACTGGCCAAACGTTTCGGGGGATTAAACTTGCACTCCGGCCCATCTAATTTGTAGCAAAGGAAAACACACATCGCTTGTAGATGTCATATGGAAGAGGGTGGACATTCTGTTTTCCCATAAGATCCATGTATGGTATATATCTACCTACATTTAGTTGATTTTTATGGTAAATGTAGGTAAACATACCAGTCCCATGGATCCTGCGGGTTTTTGAAGAGGGTATATAGCATATGATTTATTTCAGCAGGAATACACCATAAAACTGCACCGAAAACTGACATGTAACCCCACAATTCAGAGATTTTTCTTAGATGACTGTTCATGTTTTATTAGTTCATTTGGAGAAAGTTTCAGGTTTTTCGCTTCCTGTTTTTTTCGGGTGGTTTAAAATGTTGATTCCGTAGCATTGAAAACCTGACCCAAAACCGCAGTCGAACGAGCCTGGTAATACAACAAATTAGGACAGCTGTTGACAGTTATTCATCTCCCAACCATTCTTTACGACGGAGTTTACGACACTTGTTGTTATCACTGGATTTCAGTATCAGCACGTGAGTAACAATTTCGAAAAACAAAAAATCACTTGCTGAGCAATGAATATTCTCCCAAAGGTCTGTTGGTTTCATTCTTGGGGGACTTCATCATTCAGCAGCCGGGGTCATGTTGGGTACTGGATAATTACCCCAATCCTTGTCAGCTGAGGTGAATATTTAATATTTCCATTCCTGAAACAAAGGCACATGACGCACGTCAAACTCGCAGAGTTTTGAGATATATGGGTGTTTCCTTAAATGGTGTTACCCCCAAAACACCCCAAAATGATCATTTTTAGTAGGAAAACCCATGGTTGTTGGGTACCACCATTTTAGGGTTCACCCCCATATAAGGTCTCCAGATTTTCTGTCATTGCAAATTTGTCTCAAAAACTCTATCCCACAGATGCTCCATGTATTGGCTGCCATTTACCTGCATCTTGTGTTTCTATAGTACACTGTAAATTGTTGTGTAAAAATTCCAAAGATTCAGAGTTAAATGGTGATGAGTATTGGAATCATCGGATGTGTTTTTTTTGCTCAGGGCTTCAGTGGCCAGAATCTTAACTTGAATCACTTTGAAGAAGCTGGTAGTTATTTTGGGTCTGCACTGTCGGCTCACAGAATGACACAGTACAGAACAACTATGAAACAACCTGATTTCAACATACATGAGTGATTGAAAACCTTTTGGGCAGGCAATTCCAACATATCACCAGTCACATATTTCATGTGTGATAAACCAAAAAGACAAGTGTTCAAGAATGTAGCAATGGTCAGTTGCGACAGCTTTTTTTTCCTCCACCACCCATCAACGGGGATTCCAAAATCTTTAGGTTTCAATGGTCAGATGGATGATTTTTTATTTTCATATTTTCAATCTGGTGTCATTTCTTGTTTGTTGCCATTTCCTGGGCTTTCACCATCATGCATTTTCGACGTGTTTGTCGACTGACATGATTAGATGCTTGGGTAATCGCAAGTTTAGATTCGTTGTGTGGCGAATTGGGAGAGTTTTTACTTAATTTTACTTGCACTTGCGGTTCGGCCAACAGGGACATGAGGGAGAACTGGAAAGGAATGTTTCCCAAAAGATCCCCAAAGTCTTCAACTAATTGAATTTTCTTTTGGAAATTAGTACACCTTTGTATAAACTTATTGAATCTGTTGTTTTGGCGATTTTGCGTTCCTTTCTACCATGGGATTAATCACCAGTACACCAACCTGATAGAAATATGCATATGTTTGGTTCACTTTTTTCTGATCGTCCTGGCCAAGCAAAATAGAAGCCTTGCGGCATTTCTTTCCCATTTGCCCTTTCAGCTTTTAAGAGATGTTGGCACTCAGCCGCTTGGTCATATATTTGCAAATATTTGAGCATGTGATTGTAAGGGTGTTTCCTTTGATTCCAAACTCTTTTGACACATATTTTTGTTGATGTCTTTATTTTGGAAACCCCCCAAGACCTGTATATAATCCAAAACATATTATACCTCGAACCCAAATGACCCTTGTTTTGAATGGACGAGGCCTTCTTTTGGTGGGTTCAAACCCCAAAATAGAGGACCAACAGGTTCCAGGTATTATATATATATAGTTCATACATATCTAATTTGAACCTTTCCGTTTTTCCGGATGCTTTTTTTCAAAAACACCGGAAAACCGTCACCAAAAGGCGGCTCCTTTTTTCCATCGATGAACGAAACCTCTCCGCTCTCAGGAGAGTATGACGAAGCCATCTCTGGAGATTCCGGGCGTTTTTTCTGTTGGGGGAAGTTGTCGGAGTCGTTAATTGTTTGGGGGGGATTGGTGCAAGGTGGGCCCCCTACCAGATATAACTTGGGTTATAACTCCTATAACTAGGTTTATAACCCCGGTTCAGAAGTAAACAAAAGATCCCTCAAAAATTATCGAAAAAAATGTCATGGAAATGAAACTGTTGATGGCTGAAATCCTGCACCCTTTGAGATGTATAAAGACCTTTCAAAAAATAATGGGATAAACTACCAAACCTCAAATGGTGATCGCCGGATTTCTGAAGCATCAACAGAATGAGATACAGTATTTCATCAAACATATCAAACCCAAAATATGTTGAAGGAGTTCTTCCATGAATAATTTTGGGAGGTGACATTGTGAGCGAACAAACACTCCAGCAATGCTGGGAGTTGATGATGATTTGTGTTGTTTTTGCTGCTGATACTGCCTGCCAAATTGAAGATGTCAGCACAAGCACAAGGCAAACACGCAGCACGTGTATATATATATATATATGATTACACATTATATGTATATACATGTTTGAAGATACATAAAATGTGCATATATATATATATGCTCATAGCTCACGACTCTTCATGGGTCTTTGACAGGCAGTTTCCTCAATCCACAACTTTGTTTTGAATTGAGTCAGCGAAGTTGGTTTTATAATTTGCAATAATGATGGAGATAGATATTTTCAAATAGACTATCCTCGACTTTAGATGTGTAGATTACAAACTCACTTGCTCTTTTTTTGGGGGGGATACTGTAATTATTGTGTTTCGAAAAACATCATGTCACCCCCAACCACCAACCCTCCCATGTTTTTGAAACTACTCCAGGGTTCAGCCACTTCGTTGGCAAACCTCTTGTTTTGTTGTTCACCTTCCAGGAAGCGAGTTTTTCGACGCATCAAATGGCAGGTTTTCTGCTATTGCAAGGCGGTTGAAAAAGGGGTAGTTTTTTTGGAGATGGATTGGATGGTGACCCCCCTGAAATCTAACGAATTGATACCAAAAATGGCCAAAAAATCTAAGCCGGAGATACATTTCCAAGGCCCATCACTTTTGGTATGTTAGATTTCAGGTGTGTATGGATGATCCAATCAGATGAGCCCGTGATCATTTCACCCTGGTTGGTTGTGGTATTTGTTGGGGATGAAATCGGAATGTCATTGGTGGGCTTTGATCCCTGCTCAGATATGCTCCCGAAGTTGAGCACAGCCCCTGAAAAACATGTGGGTTGGAAACTACTTTCGCTTGGGGTACCGGTAACTTTGCTCTTAAACTGCGGGGGAGTATATAGATTCATTTGCTGTCAGCACTTTTGAGGTTAGTAAAAGTTATCAAATGTTGCTCACATAGTATAAGAAGTTGCTATTTCATTTGAGGAAATTTCCCAAAACTCACGATCAATCAAAAATGTTTCAGGTGCTTGGCTATGTTACTGCTTTCTGTGGAAGGGCAATGTACTACTTAGGTTCCTAAAATATGTATCTCCGAAAAATATAGCATTTAGGAGCACGACCTCGGTTGCGTTCATGATTCAACATGTTTGCAAGGAAAATGTTTTGTTGATACCCAAAGGATCCATGGGAATCCACGGTATATTTACCTACATGAATGGTTGATTTTTATGGTATATAAAAATATGTAAATAAACCGTTCGTCCCATGAATCCAATGGGATATATGATGTCACTGTCACTCAAAAAATCACCACCCCAACAAAAACACCGGCTGTTTACACTGACCCCCCCAAAGTTTAACATGCAACCCTGAACTTGATGGACTGTTTAAAGGGAACAACTTGGTTTCCATGATGGTTTCCATGTTACCAGGGATGTAGGTACGGTATTTGGGCATTTTTTGTTTCCCCTCAAAAACAGCCATCACCTTCAGGTGCAACATGGCAAGAGTCAATTTCATCATGACATTTGTGAAAAAGAGAATTGATTCAATTATTACCACTATGGCCTGTAGTGTAATTTGTAACAATCACATGTTTTTTTTGATGTAATTCATCATGATGTATAATTACATCATGAATTGTGATTGTTACTAAGTTACACATGAATCAAATGTAATCCTGGCTTTTAAAGCTAGACAAACTTCAGATCTTACGGTGTTGTTTTTGCGATTCTCAGATCATGTTTGGATCCTTTTCATTGACCTGGTGACAGGTCCTTCCCATCCAAGTTGAGCCCCATCGAGGCGCCATGCTTCCAGTTTGGATCGTTGAAGTCTAGAAAATTGTTTTTTGAAACAATGAAATGGAGATGTGTGCTGTTCAAAATCCGATCAATTTCTTGAAATTATTTGTTTTTGAAGGTGTATCAGTACTAGTTCTTTGTCTCAAATAAACGGTATTAAAAGTAGATCCTTGTTTTTTTCAAGTTTGTAAAAAATTCTGGGGACATGGATGCTGCCAGGGAGTGTTGAACCGAACCTAGACTTTCGAGCTGTGGCCTTGTTTTGTTTGCAGGGTGGATTTTCCATTGACCAACAAAATAGAAGACGAGTCATCTATTTAGAAAAACATATATGATGCTTTGTATAGGTTATATTTCATGCAGAACTGAGGTGAGTTGGTTTCAGATGAAGGCAGCCTTCCCAGCAACTCATGGTAAGTTGCAGCTACAATTTGTTGTTTGCCGGTACCATTTCCTTTTTCACGATACCCAAGAGAATTGCTGCGATGATGTTTTTTTGGGACTTGCCTAACGTCAGAATGACTAGACATCTGTTTTTTGTAGATTGTAGATGTCACACTGTCACACGGATCCCAATTCCAAGCTGATAGTGTAGTGAGAGTCTAAATTGAAAGAAGTACGATAATCATAATGCTGCAATATGTCGGAAATATTTGATAGCCCCAAGATGTTTGTTATTGGAATTGGTATCTATCCAATTCGTGTGCGATGAAAAAAACGGCTTCATTTCATGTCTCTCCCAACTGCACTTACAACAAGAGGTAATGAACATCGAAAATCTCAGTATTTGCTCAAGTTTTGAGAGGTTCACATCATCTACCCCTCCCCAAAACTAACACTTCGCCCCTGAAATAGGCTGGGCCCCAACAGGAAAGGATCGTCTACCAAGCACCTTCAGGGGCAAGCTGTTAAAGTTTTGGGAAAGTAAATGGTTCAGTACACTTACTACAAGACCACTGAGGTTGGCACCACTTCTTCATGACATTTCAGGTCTTAGGAAAGTTACTGACCATGGATGAAGGTGACCTCAATTCCACTAGGTCTTTCGAGAAATGGTGAAGTTTGTAAGGATTGGTTGTAGTACACCTGAATTGGCCATGGTCGGGACAAGTATGATTTATCGACGATATTTATCGATTTTATGGAGTTTACCCATGACACAAAAGCCCCCCAAAAAAAAACTAACATGGCAATGGAAAATCCACAATTTGAAGATGTATTTATTGTATTTCCTATTGAACATAGGGATATTGGTGGTTTTCCAGCCAATCCTTCGTTACGATCTTCAGGGGGGTTTCTTCGGTACGTAAACGCTGCTCCTCCGACGACTGGAGGAACCTTCACCCAAAACGAACAAAGCACCGGTCACAAAGGACCACAGCCTGAGATTTTTGTGAAGGGAGGAAGTTGCAGGGGTCATTTTTTTTAAATGGGACCCCATTTTGGGGAGGATCAAACTTGATGCAAATTTCTATGGCTTTTGTTGTTGGGGAGGGGGATGGGGAATGGGGCCCCTTTTTTTGGTGTTTTGTTTGGGTTGAAATTTATGACCCCTTGAAGTTGCAGCTGGAAATTGGTTTGGAAAACTGAACTTTCCCAGACTCTGGGACTATGTCCAAAATAGGGTGGATGGCTACAGGTTCTACTTGGTTTGAGCCAAGTGCATTTCTCTTTGTAGATGATATGTATTTATCTTACACTACATGCTATACAAAACCTGGAATGACCCTTGCTTCTATTGCATGTTTTATTGCAGGATTCGCCCTCATCCCCAAAGGACCGAGTATAGGTTCCAGGTACAACATTGTACATACATCAGAAATCCACGACATAACAACCTCAGTCGACTTGAAACTAAAAGTTAGATATGTAAGGGAATCCCCCCCAAACAGCTGTATATCATGCAGGTACTTCCATGAGTTTTGTTGTCAGGATCAGCGGATCTATGGAGATTTAGGGTGGGCCAGATGTTTGCTTCAAATGTCATCCCTGGAGCACTGACAACACATGAAGTACTTGAAATATCTTCAAATTCTTATGTCAAATAGCCGGATTCTAGAAAGCTGCTAGAGAGTGTCTTTATGTTGGGGATCATTCGGGGATCAAGGGAAACTCCCTGTTTCATAGTTTTGCATGTCAAGTATTTGGTTAAGAATGTCTAAGCAAACCATGGTAGAGTGACGCCTCCCAATAATTTCAAGATCTTTCTAGTGCCTGTTTCCGTGGTATCAAAACCCGCACCCGACATGTTGTCTTGTTTCTGCGTGGGATTTTCCACTAAATGTCTTCTCCTTGAATTCGGCCCCAGACTGCGGCCAAACATCACGCTGTTCCAAAGAGAATAGCAAGAGGCCATCGTGGTAAGATGAACATGATGGTAACGGAGTCAAATAATCTTTGCTGAACACTATATTTTCCAATTCAGTAACCGACCAAGTTAGATTGCATTCATAGGAAGCTTATTGCTTGGCATCTGAACAACACGTCATATCAACAGGGAAGAGTCTAACTTTTCTCGGAGTTGGCTTGGTCTTGTGGAGGGCAACAACTGTAAGATACACATCTTGAGACTTTGGTATAGATTCGTTAGATATCTCAACCGTGTTGCAATTCCCAGATTCAGAACAGTTGGCCATAGACCCCTTTTCTGTCGGCGAAAGAATCTGGATTTTGACGGCAGGTCATTAGCACCTGCCAGGGGGAATCCATTGAAATTTCATGGAATATGAATGGATAGTATATGATTATTAATATTGATCATCAATCTTTTTCCATATATAAGTTGGTTCATAGCATTTAGAGGATGGGGAAATGGATGGAGATTTTACACATGCAGATATGTATATAGGAACAGAACATGAAAGGAAGCGAGTCTAGACCATCAGATATACCAAATCATATGGGTGTTTCCTTAAATGGTGGTACCCCAAAACACCCCCCCATTAGTTGATCATTTTTAGTAGGAAAAACCCATGGGTTTGGGTTGTTTGTTGGGGTTTCACCCACCATTTTAGGGTTCAAAACCCCCCCATATATCTTTGGTTCGGATCTGTATGTGTTTGTTCCTCTTTGGTTTGGGGTCAAAAATGTCCAAGTTAACCATCCCATGTTTGGAGTTGACATGTTTCGATTTCCAAGTCTACACTTACAGTAGGGACCGGTAGATGAGAGGTTGAAGTGAACAATTAGTTCAGATCTGTGAAATACACCTGGACATCTAAACAAAACACGCCTTTCTATACCGAAGATTTGCACATAAAATCCGAAGCTGCATTTCATGACAAAAACCGAAACCCCTTATTCTTCCTGTTGGCCCACGATCAGTGCAACTTGCAAAAGCGAGCTACCAAAAGACAACATTCCAGTAGCTCAACATTCCATGAAATGCTGGTGGGATCAATAGGGATTCCCATCATGGGACTTTGATAAATACCTAGTTTTGAGGCTAGTATGATGTAGTATGTTCCCTCAAGCAGGTGTAAGTGAAGGAGTAGACATGGGACTTTGATAATCCCTATGTTTCAGGCTAGTATGATGTAGTATGATCCCTCAAGCAGGTGTAAGTGAAGGAGTAGACTGAGTAGACCATCCAAAACCAGAACCTGAATGGGAACAATATGGAATGCCACAAAGGAAGAGACACAAAACAAGTACGTTCCTGTCATTGTATAGATGCTGCTTGGGTGATGGTATGCTAGAAAAAGCACCTATTTCCCCTCCTCCCTGAAAACCCATAGTTCCCATCCAACAAACTTCCTCCTGAAAGGACTTTACTTGCATTTCCACTTGGAATTTTGAACATTCTTGGGATCTCCAGAATATGATTCGATAATCTCCAGGGAACAGAACATATCCCCTCCCAAGACAGTTTTGAAGATGATTTTCCTTTTCTTTGGTGGGATAATGTTAATTCCCTGGAGGGTAACCCCATTCATCCCTATACACCAATTGTATAAGTAGAAGAGAACCCAGCGATCCAATCATCATTGATTCCAACTTCCCTGACATGAACTTTCTTACGGTCTGATAAGGCTTCAATTCGGGAAGTAAGAACGGCGGTGCTTTATTATGACTTACAGAGTTGTTTGTTTTAAATTGTTTTTGTATGATATAGAGGTATGGCACGTACATATTTATGAATATATAATATCATTATGTACATGTCATTGTAGTGAGATGTATTTAAACGCATACTGCATGCATTCCTTCTGTTTCTTCCAGGGATTTTTCAGCTGCACAAAAGAAAGGCCGGCGACCGCGCTCCAGTGCTCACTTGAAAGTCTTTCGGGTCTTGCCCACTCAGTTTCCAGTGGACCTATGGGAAGCAAAGAAGACCTGTAAGTTTGGCTTAAGAAAAAACTACTCAGAGAAGGGAATGGATTTTTTTGGGTGAGAGAGGAACATGTTGCAAAACAAAAACAAGGGGAGCTACTGTTGATGGTTCAGAAATCCGGCAAACCACCTGGGATGTATAAACCCCCTTGTAAATAATGGGAAAAAGTACCCTACCTCAACTGGTGAGTTTACCGGACCTCTGATCGATCAACAATATAGCGGCAATTTGATCATTTTGGGGTGATTTATTTGGTATCTTTGTGTTTTGACCCAGCGACTTGGTCTGAAACTGCCCCCGGCAGTGTCGTATCAATCATTGAGTCACTTTCATGGAGCTGAATCTGGTGACCGAAGTTGCATTTTTTGGTGGGAAAAAATAAATCCTTTTGAATCAAGGGACAATTGGGTGGTTTACCTAACGTACGTGTGTGTACCCATGGTATTTATGGGGTGCTTTTTGGGGAATCCTTGTAAATACCCATGTAATGTAGGGCTCAAAAAGGAGTTTCCCATAGGGGGTACGTTCGATGGTCTGAACTTACATTCCTGAAGTTTAACAACTAGTTAACCCCTTAAAAAAAAAGAAGATGCCTAGAAAAAGGATTATTTCAATTAGCGCCTTTGGCGGTCAAATATCATCAAAATTCACGGAGTTGATTTTTGCTGCGAGAAAACTTAGGGGTAAAAAAAGATCCCTTAAAAGCTAACTTAACTTGTTACATCAATTCTTTCACATCCTTGATGGAATCCTGGAAAGAGTTGGAACAACTCTGTCAGTTTCCGAAGAAAAGATGTGGATGCAATTTCTGTGAGATTCGGAACGCGTATTTGTTTTAAAAAAAGATATCAAGTTGCTATTTTGAAAGGGATATTTGGTTGAGTTGTTTTCCAAAACTTCCAAAAAACTGAGAAGTTGGGTTTTTGGAACCTTAGAACACATAGGTCATTGCCACCTCCCAACTACCCCGTTTTTCCCCAGGGCATGCCACCTCCTCCTGCATTGCCGAGTGCCATGCGAAGTAGGAGAAGATTTTGGAAAAACGGCACGGGGGGCAACTTACAGGGTTTCACCATGTGCGATGTGGGTGTTTCCAAAAATAGGGGTACCCCCAAATCATCCATTTAAATAGGGATTTCCATTATAAACCATCTATTTTGGGTTATCCCATGTTATCCCTATTTTCGGAAACATTCATGCATGAAAGAGAAAACATCGAAACATAGTGGGATAAATCATGACGGGAGATTTTTGGGATAGATGATGGTTCTTGCTCATGGAAGACTTTCCAGTGCACAACGTGCAGTACTACTGTACATGCATCGTGGGATTCAGGTCATTTACCATGTGATTCAGCTGATTCCATCCTCCAAAGGTATGGCAAGGGGATTTTTCGGCAAGATGCCCTTGCACTATTCAGATTGATGAATTTTATTGAATGCTTATAGTTTACCCCAGGAGCAATGACAGCATGAACTAAATGAAATCTTCACTGAAATCGTGGAAGTCATGAACAGTGATGCATGAAACACTTGTCTAGGGAGAAGAAAACAGCGGAATTGCAACAGTCCAATTTGTTTACTTCAGTTCAAACCTTTGTGATATGGACTCGCCTAGTCCCAAAATGGATCCAAATGGTGGTTTAAGGTACATGGATCCTTTGAACATGACTTGATTTTCTATGTATATATATATATGTATATAATGTATCATCTCAAGGTAACATTTACCACCTCTCCAAAACCACCAATTTACCATTCAATTTACACAAAAAAGAACGAACCCTCTCTGTAAATTCGCCTGTGCGAATTGAGCCTGCTTTTCCAGGCAGCACCCTCGGGAATTTCCCTCGGGAGAATTGGGGGGAATTTACAGCTACGGAAACAACAGTGACTCTGACTGGAAAGTCTCGCGCCTCCTTTCAGATCAAAAGGTTTCGAATTGTTTTATCCTTATTTTGGGGTGATATAAGTTATGTACAGGTCCCATTTTCGGATCATGTTAATTACACAAAATAAAAATGAAAGGGGTGAAGTGATCGGATCGAATGATGGATCTAAGTTGACAAGGAAAGATTTGTAGGTTCTTTGAAAGGAAATCCCAACGCCCTTGTGGGTGTAATGACCTTGCGAACCCTGCTAGCTTAAACGTAGGATTCGCAAACCCACAACAAAAATATGCTACCACTGTTGGCAATTTGCGGGTGAAAACTTCCCAACATAATATAATTAATATCACCCCGGGTTCATTCAAGAGCTCTCATCATGGTTTCAGTGGAAAATTACCTACCAAATGGAAGGAAGCTAGTATTGGAGACATCCCATGTTCCACTGAACCATGATTGTGGGAGTCAAGATTGCCATCCCATGACGGATCTATGGGACGATTCTATTTTTACATGATTTATTTATTTGCCATAAAGATCAACGTCCATCTACCCGATGAGGGAATATATACCTCCATTTGGCTTAATCTGGCTTAATTGTATGGTAAATCTGGGTCAATATTCCCTATACATGGAGCATATTGGGGTAGATAAATATACAATCGTCCCATGGCAATCCGTATGCATGGAATGGCAATTTTCTTAACCCAAAATATTACCCCATATTGCTCTATACAACCATTATATGAGCCATATATAGGTCGTATATGTTGGTATATATCTCAGGCACTCTCCCACTAGGATGTCCCAGGAAGTTGCGATCAATGGTTAGGATCAATTTCACCTACTTCTAAATGGGGTATATTAGGGTGAAATAACCCAGTTACTAACCTTTCATCCTAACTTCCAACGGGACATCCAAGAAGGGGTACACCCCTGAAAACTAACATGTCCCCCCAAAAAAAGGGACTGTTTCAATAGGAAATATATACATCTTCCAAACATTGATTATTTTTAGGGGACATGTTAAACTGTTAGTTTTCGGGGGAGTACCCAACTTTTCCCTTTCCCTGAGGATCCATGTATGGTATATTTACCTACATGAATGGTTGATTTTCATGGGAAATGTAGGTAAATATACCATACATGGATCCTCAGGGTTTGAAACTTCCAAATTTCTGTGGCAAAAGTCCGTTGACAACTCCGTTGACTCCAGGAACTGTCGACCCAGTCCGAGTTCGGAAGCCCGGATGGATGGATGTCCTTTCCGTCCCATGACGGACCCATGGGAGTCCACGTTTGGTATATTTTACCGATCCATGAATTTTTGTTGATGTTGTTGGTAAATGATGGTTGATGTTTTATGGTTAAATGTAGATATATAAATATATTAAATATTCCATGGATCCTATGGGTTTGGGATGATGGAGAGATATACGGGGATGAATGGTTGAGGACTTCATGAAGTAACGAGATGGGGGTGGTGTCGTCAGATTCAGATGGTTGATTTGGCCAGGCCTGAAAAAGGTGGAAACATGAGATGTGTTAAATTGATTTAAATTTAATACCTAAGGTTTGGATCATGTGTTGAAGTACGTAATTTTCACCGACTTGGATTTGTTTAAGGTGATTTGTTTAATATGTTGTAGCATGGTAAATCACCATTTTTCGCCACCATTTGGGTGATTTTTCCCAAACATTTTTGTTCAACATATCCAAGTTTTGGCGTTGAGGAGGTTAGTTGACTTACATCATGCCGTATCCATTTGAGCAATGAAAAA
>DF242048.1:53816-63782 GCA_000507305.1 Breviolum minutum Mf 1.05b.01 | reverse complement strand
CCCCCCCCAAAAAAAAAAACGAGACACGTTGGGAAGTTCTTCCACTCCTGAGCTTGAGTAAGGCTCGAAAGCAAGGCTTCCCCAGCATATCCTCCAGGTGGATATGACGTGATCACCAAGAAAAACGTCGCACATGTGGCATGAAACTATAGCCAAGAAATATAAATTGAAATATAAACATCTGAATATGAACGTGATGTATATAATATCAATATGTATGTAAGTACCTTACTTGTACCTGTACTTTTCGAGTCCTGCAGCCGCGCTTTTTGGAATATTCTATGTGGAAAGCCACTATACTACTAGCTACTTCAGCATAGCCAAGACTAGTTGTTCTAGAAAATTAGACGAAACAAAGAAGGGTATAAAAAATACATGTTTATCATACATATGTTTGTACTAGAAAAGACACCCACGAACATTGATAACACCATGCCTTCATGTTGTTTGCATCCTGTCACTAAAAGTAACATATTATGAAGGTCATGAACCACCTACATATGCTGGATGTTTCAACCGCCCCTATGGAACTGTCATATGCTCACGTTTTTTCATCATTTCCAAAAGGATTAACCTCCCTGAAACAAACATAGCACCTGGAAATGGATGGTTGGAAGAGTAGTTTCCTTTTGGGATGGCTTCCTGGCAGGTGCTATGTTAGTTTCAGGAAGGGCAGCCACCCTTGTACCTCAATAGAGACTCATTGGCTCTGTAAGGCGTTGTTTCTTAAATGTCCTATGGAAATGGGGACAGGTGAGGTGGGCGTAGGCAGTTCCGTTCTCAATATTGTATGCCTGCCCACCTGGCCTACCTCTCTGGAGACCTTGAGCCGTATTTTTTGTAGGGATGGCATCTTACTGAGCGGCAAAGGTATTTTGTGGAAAGATAATCTAAAACGATGGCGTGCGTCTATTGCAACTGAAATATGTTATGATACATGATGATGCATGGTTAGCTAGCTACAAACTTTTCAGTGTCACGTGATCGCACTTGATCAAATTGGAGTGCAAAATCAACTGCTGTATATCGCGGGAGAAATATCAGTATAAAACCCGTATGGCTCTCGACTCTATTCCCTTTCTGAGGACTCAGTTGCATCATGGATTTCACTTTCTGATCTGGCAATCTTTCTTTGCACACCTTCTTGCCTCCCCCATGTTACTCTGGTTGGATTATTTTTCAGATGTCGTACCCCCAAGCTCATTGCAGCCAAGTCCTAATTTGGATTTCACTCGGGCTTTAGAGACCCTATATACCAGCCACCAATCTTCATGATCAATTCCCTTACAGGTGAAGGTGGACAACCTTAAGACTCTCAAGTTACAACATGTACCCGAACTGATACATTGCTCCAACTATGGAAGACAATATTATCATCTTCCCAGCTACCTTTTAACGGGGATATGTTAGTTCACCGGAGGGTATGTATAACGAACATGTGATATACGTGATACTCATGGGTGGAAATCTTCAACATTGAGAAGTAGGAAACAAAAATCTCATCTGCAAACAAAGTGGCAATACCAAAATGCAAGGCATTAGCACACATAAACAAATACTTTCCATGCTGTTTCCCCTTCTCTCCCCGGAATGCAAGCAAAAGAAACCATTGCTATTGCGTTTTCAATGCTTGGGCAAGCTTGGCACAAACAACTTCCCCCACCCCCCAAAACGGTGTCGTGTCGCATGTTTTTGTCTACCTTTCCGCCAAAAAATGTCAACAAAAACTCAAATGTTCCATGTAGGGAATATTCACCTACATTTCCCCTTGAACAATGGCCACATTACCTAGCGTAGGTAAATAATCCATACATGGGGCATCTGGGAACAATCACCAAACAGCCCAAAATCCATGCAAAATCCTAGGGTTTTGTGGAAATATCATCAGCTCCTTGGATATCTTCAAGCTTTTGTAGCGAGGAACCTGGGGCTTATGTCCCCATTTTTTGAACGATGAGGTTTTTGGAGGCACGTCATGGAGGGAAACGTATTATAATAGCACAGGTAAATGCATAGGTATATATATATATACACTACAAATACAAATATGTATATATATATATATATGTATATATTGTATATGCACGCAAAAATGTAAGCGACAAACATTTAAAAAAAACAATAGCAATAAAAAACAAACGATAAAAATACATAAACATGAAAATGTCGGGAAGTGATTAATAACCCCCCTCCCCAAACAGGGGAGGGGAAGTGGTTAAAGTTTTTCAATTGTTTTTGAAGATAATCTTTATGTGCGATTGATTCTTTATTGGTAAATGTATTGGGGATTATGTACTGGGTTTTGTATTGGTAAATGTGTTGGATATTCTGGATTGGATCATTGGCTGCATTTGCTTTCTTTTCCTCTTCATTCACTTCATTTCATGGCCTTTCATTTCCTAGTTACTTGTTTTGAAAAACTTTGGAAATGACAGGAGCTAAAATGAATAGGAAATGAATGAGAAATGAATAGGAAATGGTCAGCCATCCAGGCCCCAAGCTTTATTTACTACCCCCTTCATTAATCACTTTTGTTGAAAGCCTTTGGAAATGAATGGAACTAAAATGAATGGGATCTGAATGAGAGTTGAATAGGAAATGAAAACAATGCAAATAGGAAATGAATAAGAATTGACTAGGAAATGAATAAGAATTGACTAGGAAATGAATAAGAATTTAATAGGAAATGCATAAGAATTGACTAGGAAATGAATAAGAATTGAATAGGAAATGAATAAGAATTGACTAGGAAATGAAAAAGAATAGGAAATTAAGAACAGGAAATGGTTACAGTAGCCATCCAGGCCCAAAAAATTGGCCCCCCCAAAACAGTTGGACCACTTTATTTACTTCCCCCTTATCAATCGCTTCAGGGGGTGAGCCCACTTTCTTTGATACCCCTTTATAAAATAGTATAATAATAATCATCATCATGATCGTGTCCATCATCTCACTGGGATGATTGCCAACCTGTGAAAATAAAAAAACTCTGGATGCAAGTCAGATGTATGTTAAGCAAGTACGCCTTTCAAAACCCAAAGTAGTTTTCCAACCTTCAATTTTCAGGTGGTAACATCTGGTAAGTTAGTTTCATTGAGGGTATACCATGTGGTTGTTGTCACTTTTGATGACTGCAAGGGAGGAAACTGAAGAAAACGGAGGGTAACTCTGCTGCTTTGAATTCAACCCCATCTGAACAGCAGTTTTCCCGAGGTGCTGTTGGCCAAGTTGAAGGTTAAGAAGCGAAAACGATAGTCTTGACCTCGGGGCTATGATTTGTGACACCAAAAAGCCAGCCATTCGATTTGTACAAATAGATGCGGAAGGGTTCAAGCCCCCCGTAACAACTGTTCAGCTAATTTTGAGGAGGGTTACCGTGTACTGCACAATTTGTTGTTGTTTTTTGCTTCTCACTTTTGTCGATCTTTTTGGGTCTGGTGAGGTTGTTTTGAAATTCATTACTTTAAAGTGTGCAGTCTAGAAGTGTCTTGAACATTTGGATCTTATGTTTATGCTTGAATTGGGTTTCATGGAAACAGTGAGTACGTTGAGGAGACATTGTTGTTGCTGCACGGGAACATGACTGTTTTTCAACAAAACAATCTGTAAACATACAAAATCAAGCGGCTTTTCCGTTTATCTTTCTTTGGCAAAAAGTACATGTTGTTTGCCCTACTCTTTGTTTTTCACAGTAAGCACATACAAAAAGAAGCAGGGACCATTTTTCCAGGCAAGCTAGGTGAGGGGTTGGCGGTTTGGTCACCCAACTGTTATCATGAAGAAACCGTATTTTGGCTCCAACTAAACGGTTTAAAAAGGGTGCGCAACTCGCACATTCCACTTTCAAAAAACCCTGCTTGGGTGATCTGGATCGTCGATATATTCAGAAAATACGGTGAGAAATCTCTATATTACCCAACTGGGCTGGAAAACCCCCGTCTCTAATTATGCTGAACTAAGGTTTTGGACACTCCCAGTAACTATTGCTCATTACATCTCATTTCTTCAGATCAATGGCGCCAACCAACAGCAATGCTTTGGAGGTCAAAAGGCTTCCATTACAAACGCGGATCTGGTTGGTGGTTTCAACCCATCTGAAAAATATTAGTCAAATTGGGAATCTTCCCCAAATAGAGGTGAAAATTAAAAATATTTGAGTTGCCACCACCTAGGGATCTTTTAGGCACCCCCCGGAACTTTTGAACGCTTCGAATTTCCACTCCCGGAAGTTGAACTTCAAACAATTTTCGTCATCTGAAGTGTGGGACCTGGGTCTCGCGAAATGATGGTTACAAGAAACCAGTTCATTGTTCATGATGAAAATAATAGCTCCATTATTTTCGCACCAAACAAATATATAGATCTTGTCTATCAACCCTCACCTTGTTGCTCATTTGCTCGGATCATTATAATAGGGAAAAATGGTCATTACTAACAGCATATATTTGCTAAGCACAGCCCAGTTGTGTTTCTGCTCCTTAGATCTACCTTTTTGTTGGGTGCTTCCAAGGCACATGGAACAGCAGCAGTGTTGCAGAAATCATCCAAGGCCATGGGTGACATGTTGAAAACATGGGTGGCACTGACAGGGAAGTGACCGTTTTTACTGGTTAAACGTCAGCAAGCTGGGCGAGCTGAACACCTCAATATGTTTTGTTTGGATCAAATTTGATGTTTCATTGAATGCTTGCTGGACTTTGATTCCTGTTTTTTTTTTTGGGGGGGTTTTGGAGGACTGAAATAAAAAAATATCAAATGGATCATGCTGTACTGAGAAAATACATGAGTTTTTCAGATTGCATGCTTGTTGGAAGCGTTAGTCGGTTGGTGGTAACGGTTGGTAGGTTTACTATTAGTAGGTGGTCATCCCCCACGTAACAATCTCTTGCATTCACAAAATCCTAAATCAGTAAACTCAGTACACCACCAACATTAGCAACCAATTCCCTTGGTTGAAGTGTGGTGTTGTTTTGATTCAGAATTTTTCAAAAAAATCTCATGAATCCACCTGTGTAACTCATGCAACCCCCAAAGGTCCCTGACATTCGATGAATTGAATCCTGATTGGCTCAGGTCACGGGATCCGAAAACCTGGACTTCCTTTAAAGGAGCTCTATCGCTATCACCAGAAGGTGGCGTGTGGCAACAAATGGCAACATGCCTTCAATATCTAGGGAGAAACAAAAACACACTTAAACGCAATGCACACACACACATACATTCACACACATACATGATGTTCATCTAGTGGCCCTTTAAAGCATTTTAATTGGCGATGTTTGAGGACACAAGGCATGCCTCATTCGGTTCCGACCACTTCGGCGAATAAATTTGTGTGGTGAGAAACGAAGAAAACACACACCCCAAAATGTAACAGCTGGTTCACCTGAAAAATGATGATTTTCCAAGTTCGGAATCTCCGGATTTCCAGAAGTGTTAAATTCTAAATCATATTAAATTGGAAAATGTGTCCTCCCTGAAACTAACAGCAGAAGCACCTGAAGATGGATGGTTGGAATACTAGTTTCCTTTTGGGATCGCCTATTTTCAGCAGCCATGTTAGTTTCAGGAGGTGTATATTCGGTTTTGGCAGGTGCATGTTGGTGATCCAATCATTGAGAACGTAGAACCATCATCTAGCTGCTAGCTATCTATATTACAACCCCCCCGTGCAAGCACGCAACAAACAACACACACACACACACACACACACGCCGGCTTCCGAAGAAGGTAGTTTTGCAAAACAGAATCCTCCATTGGATCAAATTTCAACGTGATGAGAAACTGGACCACACATCTTACGACATTTGAGTCGTTTCTATTTCGTTTCGGATCATCCAAGCCGTCAAGCACAATCGTTGGAAGAGACTTTTGCCCTGGAAAATTGGTATAGGAAACGTCTTTTCATTTTTCATTATTTTTCGAATATAATAACTGTGGTCGACTGTTGCTCCACGGCTATCCCCAAACGAATCATGCCGTCCTTTTCCGGGGGAATGTGCCGGAAGGCCTCGTGTCCAATTTGACTCACTGGAAGGCCTTCAGCCTGGTAGCCCAGTCATTGACCCAACCAAAATAGAAAAACACGTAGATTCTTAGATTCATATAAAAAAAGTAGGCATAAGTTGAAAGAAACATATATGATATCTGGTTCAATGTTAAGTTAACTTGTTTTTTTTTTCTGATGTTCCATGTTAAATTCTGGAAGCTGGATGTGCAATAGACAAGCATATATTTGTATCTGAAGGTTTTTGATGGTTGGCATGCACTCGTAGAAGAACCCGCAGGAAAATCTACCAGCATCTTGAAAATTCTCTTGGAGAATCCAGGTAGATCACTGGTACGAGTACATATATAAGATATTGAGAATATTGATACAGACACCACAGAAGTTTATGGAAGTTTGACAGTTCGCCCCCTAAAAATAGGCCGAAACCCAAAAAGGAAAGGCGGCTTGTCTTCCTTTGCCATCATTTTTCAGGGGCAAACTGTGAAAAATGGTGGGGGTACACATAGATATGTGCATAAAATCAGACTTACTACCAGTTTCCGTACCTCGATTGTTGGTGACGTTTTCCATGGGGTACAAAAAATCCACCGAATTGTGGTGAAACACGGTGGCCAAACACTACCGACTCCAGGGAAGTATCCCAGCAATGGAAAAAGGAAACTCATCTTCCCAACTACCCTTGGATGTGATGTTAGTTTCTGGAAGGGTATTTGTTCCAAAAAAAAGTGATTATGATTGACTTATCTGTCTATATGTTCCACAAGTTTTAGGAATCACATCATCTAGCCGTCAAGCCCTTCGGTTGTTTGCACACCTCCACTTTCATTTAAAAAAGAAATATGAATCTACTAATCAACATCCAATCACACCCTGGAAAATTAACATTTTGAACCCAACAATTGGAAATTTGGAAGATGATTTTCCTTTTCAACTTGATGCTTTTTAGGTTCCAGCCGTTCTCAGGGGAGCCATTTTTTTCCCACAAGGCCTCCCAGTTTTGCTTGCACAGAGTCTCAACAAAAAGACGTCGTTGGAGATATAAACCTTTGGGCACAGGTTCGATAGAAACAACCTCTTTGCAGACATTTGGTGTGTCTGCTGCATAATGCATTTGTTTTACAAGAAGCTCTGGGAAGAATCAACAAAAAGTAGTTTAATGTTTTTCTGTATCAGTGGTTGTATTTGAAGAAGTATTAAGATTTCAATGATTGGTTTAGTGTCTGTCATATTTTGAGAGAGGGAGCTCAAAAAAAGCTATCAGCTATAAGTGGCCAGATTCTGATCTAAAGAAGAAATTGCTATAAGGATATTCCAATTTGAAATGGGTTCTAACCATCATCACAAAATCACCACCAAGCTAAGCTCCCAAACGACTCTCTGAGGCCTGAAGGGAAGTGTGAAACGGCCACTGCAGTTGTTGTGAGACATGGAGGTTTCCTACGTATATCCACCCTTGATAATTTAACATAGATACCAAAAATAGATCCTGTTCAACAAAAAAAACATGCTGCAATATTTTTGGTACAGTATGAACCTCTCAAATTCTGGGGGTAGATACCCTCCCAAAGTTGATAAATAAACCTTGAAGACGGCCGTCCATGGCGAGGAGATGGAACAAGGCAACCCTTTCACTTTCCAAATCATGGCCTGAATTTTTTAGAAGATAAATCACAAAGACATTCACTAGCTAAGCTTCATTGGACATGGAAAAATGGTTTTTTTTGAATGAAATCCTGGTCACACGGGTATCGGACCGAAATCAGATTGAGATTTGGTCGGTAGGTCCAGCTCCAAACATGACGAGCCATAGTCATGTCATATCTTACACTAAAACACGGCACCACATGCATTGGGTCAAATCAAAAACATATTGGAACATAAGGGTATATATAATTATATATATCTATATATACCTGACCACAGTGAAGATGTTGATTTGATTTTCTAGTCATGTGACCACTTTGCCACTCAAAAGGCCCAAAATGCATGGAGGTGGGGCGGGAGTTCACTGGACGTCAGTAGAATTTCACCTGTTGATGCATAACTACCTGGTAGGTACATTTATAATTACATATACATATATATATATACTATATCCAAAAAATGGAATACAAAAGCAACCGCTTACAAACTCATTCTCATAGGGCGCCAGGCAAAGCAAGGTCAAGGTCAACAACATCCTACGTGCCTTTGAATGATATGCCCAAACAACTTAACATAAAAATACAAGCTCACAACTATAATTACTTGAATTCAAATGTGCTAATGATTGATAGTTTTGATGAAGCATGTTCTATTTACAGAAAGGTAAAATCTAGACCTGGAAAATGGCTAAGTAAACAAACAAATAAAAAAACATGTAAACAATTTAACATGATAAATAAAATATATCTACAATATCACCTTCTCGCTGTTCATTAACTTTGAATTGAATCAAACAATCTTTCGCCAATCTCACTGCGTCGACTGGCGCTGCAGCTAAAGTAAGAAATATAGAAATTCTGTGATTTACCTTGGAGTGCTCCTCCACCCACTGACACTCATCACCCAGGAATATTACATTCTCACTAGTCACTAGAGGATTTCTATAAAACCTTCACTTGCCACTAGAGTCTTTCCAGGGGTAACATTCAAAATATACCAATTTCACAGGTGCAAAAATTGGTTCGACACCACAATCGCACAGGTAGACAATTCCACCTGCCTCAACTCTTAAGTCAAGATGACCTTGGACCAGGCGTGACTTTGTTCCGCATCCCAACAACGATCATGGGAATTTGAGGGTAACCCCTCCCCCAAGAATTTCCTGATAATCCTTTAATAAGGCCGGCTATTTCTTGGGGGTTTTGAGGCCCCTTAGATTCCCATGAAACCACATAAGACATGGGCCCCTTGATTGGACATCTTGAGTTTGAGATCTGGCCAACGCAATGAAACGGTGAAAACGGTGAACAGTTCACCTTTGCCATCAAGAATCAATCAACTTATTGGGGCTGTTGAATCGTTGAATCATCCGTAGATTCTTCCAGCTTCAGTGGAAGAAGTTTTTGGTTCAGGCCCCATTGAAGGGCTTTCTTGGGGGTTCAGGCTGCGGAAGATTTCCAGTTCATGTGCCCCATATGCTCCATGTATGGTACTGTATGGTATATTTACCTACATTTGGCTGAAGGATTCATGGTACAGTAAGTTTTTTGGTAAATCTTCCAGTCCCATGGAGCATCTGGGATATAGAAACCTCACAACGGTGAAGGTGCGTAGGTATTTTTTTCCCGAAACAGAAGGGATTTTTGTGCCGGCCCCCACCTATTGGAAAACTACAAATTTTTGTGACAAACATAACTGAAAGAAAACAGGGGATGTGCAGTTTTCTAATGGAAAAATATTATAATAGATGTTAAATAATTAGTCCAAATCAAACCCAAATGAGAAAAGGATACCATGAAGTGTATTCTTTTGCATGTAAGTCGATTTGTTGAATATATGATGCGATATCTTCCTGCCATCCGAAGAGTACGTGGAAATAGCGGGACCCTAACATCGGCCACGAAAGCCCAAGTTCGGAAGATGTCACCTAAGACATACATAGCCACATCCAACGGAAAATCCACATTGGATACTCTGCAATTTAGAAGGTGTCCATTTAAAAGAAACTACAACTTAAGACCAAAAAGTCACTAAAACATTTGGGATGCTCTATTTGCTTCTGTATTCAGTAGCTTCTATTTCAATTCGCTGACACACCATTTTACAGGATTCAGCCAATGGGAGTACACCCCCGAGAACTAGCAATGGAACCCAAGAATGGAGGTTTGGAAGATGATTGTCCCTTGCCCCAAGGCAGATTTTCAGGTTTTATCTTGGTTTGTGGTGGTGTATCTCTGTCCAACTAGTACTATAGGCGCCGCAGTATAGATGGCACACCGTGCTGGGGTAGTAACTTGGCACATGGACCCTCC